>VMDR010032245.1:0-11770 GCA_007922815.1 Macrotus californicus
AAGGATCTGAAATGAAAGAACATTAGACTAAGGAATAAAGGAAGACCTCAGTTTAGCTGAAAGGTGTCTGAAAAATAATATTTCAGATACCAACCCATTTGGATGAAATTGGAAATCTTTAGCCAAATATAAGAATTGTTTATTTCAATGACCCCAAATAGCTACAGCAATTTTGAGAAAGAACAAAGTAGAAGGGATCACAATACCTGATATAAAACTATACTACAAGGCCACTGTCATCAAAACAGCTTGATACTGGCATAGGAACAAACACATAGACCAATGGAAGAGAACAGACCACCCAGAAATAAACCCAAGTCTCTATGGTCAATTAATATTTGACAAAGGTGGCAGAAGCATAAAATAAAGTAAAAATAGCCTCTTCAACAAATAGTGTTGGGAGATCTGGACAACTACATGCAAAAAAAAAAAGAAACTTGATCACCAGCATACACCAAACACAAAAATAAATTCAAAGTGGATAAAGACTTAAATATAAGTCACGACACCATAAAAGTCCTAGAGGAGAACATAGGCAGGAAAATCTCAGATATTCCTCACGGCAATATTTCACTGGTATGTTCCCTAAAGCAAAGGACATAAAGGAAAGAATAAACAAATGGGACTTCATCAAATTAAAAAGCTTCTGCATCGCTAAAGAAAACATCAACAAAATGAAAAGGGGACCAACTGTATGGGAAAATATATTTGCCAATGATACCTCCAACAAGGGTTTGCTCTCCAAAATATATAAAGAACTCACACGACTCCACACCAGGAACACAAACAATTGCAATTAAAAAATGGGCAAAGGATCTGAACAGATGCTTCTCCAAGGAGGACATACAGAGGGCCCAGAGACATATGAAAAAATGCTCAACATCAGGAGCCATCAGAGAGAAATAAATTAAAATCACAATGTGATACTACTTCACACCAGTCAGAATGGCCACCGTAAACAAATCAATAAACAACAAGTGCTGGAGAGGTTGTGGAAAAAAGGGAACCCTAGTACACTGTTGGTGGGAATGCAGACTGGTGCAGCCACTGTGGAAAACAGCATGGAATTTCCTCAGAAAACTAAAAATGGAACTGCCTTTTGACCCTGCAATTCCACTGCTGGGATTATATCCTAAGAATCCTGAAACACCACTTCAAAAGAATCTATGCACCCCAATGTTCATAGCAGCACAATTTACAATAGCCAAGTGCTGGAAGCAACCTAAGTGCCCATCAGGCAATGAGTGGATCAAAAAACTGTGGTACATTTACACAATGGAATACTACAAAGCAGAAAGAAAGAAGGAACTCTTACCCTTTGCAACAGCATGGATGGATCTGGAGAGCATTATACTAAGTAAAATAAGCAGTAAAAGACAAATACCATATGATCTCACCTATAAGTGGAACCTAATCAACAAAACAAACAAGCAAGCAAAATAGAACCAGAGACATGAAATAAAGAACAAACTGACAGAGACCAGAGGGAAGTGGGGGATGGGGATAATGGGAGGAAAATAGGAAAAGGTCCATCAAGGAACATGTATAGAGGACACAGACAAAGCCAAAGGAGGGTAGGTTCGAGGGCGGGGCATGGGGATGGGTGGGGCAGGTGGCTGTGGTGGAGTGAAAATGGAGACAACTCTACTTGAACAACAATAATAAAAAACAAACAAACAAACAATTGTTTATTTCTAGAGGCTAAAAGACTCAGAATATAGATTTCTAATTAATCTTGAAATTGATTCTTTACTTCGCATAAGTAAAATGTTCATGCTAATCTAGGTGTTATTACTCATTAGCTTTAATTAAGAAAGTGAATATAATTTACAAAGTTTTTAAAAACAAATTGATGGAAAGTTTAAAAATAAAAATTTTAAATTAAAATGTTAACTGACTTGGGATTTCTTTTCTAATTTCTTGACTACAGGAAAAGAATTTCCTATAATAAGCTCTATCTATTCCAAAGGAGGGATTTGGAATAGACGAAGCTTCCTGAAGGGTAATACAGAAGAAAAAGGCAGGTAATGATCTATACATAAATATCTACATGGATCAGATAATTACCATTTTGGGACTGCAACGTTTTAGATAACCACTTAAATAGACCATAAATGCCATGTTAAGAGTTTGAAAAAATTGCAGATGGATTCATAAATTATATTAACTCTTGTCAAAATAATTGACTAGTGAAATTTCTTACATTAGCTAGATGAAAGGAGAAAAACCGTTTTAATCAATATTGAACATGTATTTGTTAAACTTCAACATTTGCTCATTTTTGTAAGCAAAACTTCTTAGCAAACTCGAAACAAAACAAAATTCTTAAAGAGTACACTAAGAACCTCCATGAGCAGTATGCTTAATGATGCCACATTTGAAGCGTTTCTGTTACAGTTAGAAACAATTCAAGACACCTTGTATCAGTTACTACTAAGGCCGTACTGGAGGGCCTATACAATGTCTTACCAGAATAAAAATGTGCAAGAGATGCAATTGTTACCAAGAAAGGCATAAGCCTTTTTTATTTACAGAACATGTATGACAGTCTAGGTAGAAATTCCAAGAGAACCAATAAAAAATTATTATAACTAATTGGAGAGATTAAGAAGGGATGTGGACCAGCATATAAAAATCGTTAGCTTTTAACAATACCAGCAATGAGCACTGACTGGTGTGTCTCAGTGGACTGACTCAGAGTCCTGTGAACTGACAGGTTGCCGGTTTGATTCCCGGTCAGGGCACATGCCTGGGTTGTGGCCAGGTCCCTGGTGGGTGTAAGCGGGAGGGAACTGATAGATGTTTTCTCTTTCTCCCTTCCTTCCTCTCTCTCTCTAAAAATAATGTCTTAAAAAAATCAGTAATGACAAATTAAAAATGTATTTTAAAATATTTTATTCACAAATGCGGAAAGAAATGAAACATCTAGAAGTAAACCCATTAAGGAATCTGTAAGATATTTATGGAAAAACTAATAAAAATTTGCTGAAGAATATAAAAGAAGATCTGCTATATTAAAAATAAACTTGTATAATATTTGAACATGAAAAAACCCAGTATTTTACAGATGTCACGGCTACCAAAATTATATTATGAATTCAATACAATCCCAATCAAAATTCTTAAAAAAATTTCATGGAATTTTATGTCAATTTAAAAATTAATATGGAAGAATAAAAGCACATGAAAAGCCAAGAAAAATTAAAAAATAAATGAATGCAAAGGAGATCATGTCCTACCAGGAATCAAAATATTCAACAAACCTGTGGTAATAAAAATAATATGGTATTCAAGTAGAAAAAAACCAAAAAGATAAATATAATGGATTGAGAGTCCAGGGGTGAGCCTGTGTGTATATGGGACAATTAGCTGTTATAGAAAGTACCCTAAAATTATAGGAACACCTAATGTCATTAAAAAAAATTCACATGGATTAAATGAATAATTCTAACAACTCCAAAATATTAGAAGAAGATATAGGAGGATATATTTATGACTCTGTGGTAGCATGATCTTTTTAAAGTAAATGTGTAAATGTATTAAGAATAAAATGTATGTTTTTCAACAAATTACCAAACTTCTGAATAATAAAAGAACACACTCAAATATAAAAGAATAACTAGAAAAAAGTACAACATACCAAGATGAATAAATAATAATCAGAGTTTATAAAGAACCAATGACAATAGATAAGAAAAGACAAGCAATGCTATTGAAAAACAGGCAAAGGATACAAAAACGATTCCCAGAGGAGGGGTTACAAATGGACTGTCAAGGCACAAGATGACTGTGCTTCTGGTAATCAAGGAAATGTAACCAACAGTGATGACATTCGATTACCGTATTGGAACATTTTTACGTTTGATAAATTCTCTCATTTTCCCTACAACGTAATATTGTACCGCAGTTAAAAACAATGGAATAAAATCTATGCATATCAATACAAAAGTTTTCCAAGAAGATTGTTGCTTAAGAAAACGCCCTAATGATATGCACATTATGTTTACATTTATGTAAAACTTAGTCTCACTCACATATGTGGATATATAAGTATATTGTCTTAGTTGAGTTTCATAGAAGCAGAGCCTGAGATGGTGATTCTTGTTCAAGAATTATTGGGAAAGTGTTCTCAGGAGAAGTGGAGGGAAGCAGGGTAGGGCAGGGCAAGAAGACAAACCAAGAATGTGGTCCTGGGTGTGGAGACCAGCTCAGTCTGATTCCGTAGGGGTGCTCTGGGGCACAAATTGTACCAGGGTGGGTGCCACCTTGAGGCCATTTTTTTATCCCCGTGCCAGTCCATCATTGACCAAACAGAGCCTGCACATGTCCCCTGGGGGGGGTGGGGAGTAGTCATGGCTCCCGTTTGGCCAAGGACAGTTCCCCAGAGAAAGGGGAATCTCTGAGTTAGTATCAGTTAACTCTAGCAGCCCCCCCAAAAAGGGGATTTGGGCATGGCAGCATCTGCTACATGTACACAGGCACAGGCACATGTGTGTACACACATTTACATGCACACATGTGCACTAACACACATACATGTAGGCAAAAGACTGAAGGAATTCACATAAAACTATAAAATGTCTACTTTCAGGGACAGGTCCAAGACGACAGGTATTGTCAAGGTGGGCTTTACTTTTATATTTGCTTTTTTTTCAATAATCACAATTCATTACATTACTCATGTATTAGAAAGTAAATTTCTCAAAAAGAAGCATTTTACTTTATCACAAAGGAAAGGACTCCATTATCCCACCCCATCAAGTCTTCCTTGACTTTCTTATACTTATTAAAAATAAAATTTATTGAAGAGAACTGCATTAAGATTCCAATGAGCATTTTTTTCTTGTATTTTATAGGTCAAGACAATTACAGGACAATTTTTCTTGGGCAGATGTCATCTCAAGTTTCTATTGAATAATAATGTGTTTCAATTTGAAATATGAGAAACACACACATATTTACTAAGACAGAAGTCCAGTGAATATATAATGTTCATTCTTCCAGTACTGAGTGGCTGTGATCAGCGTTCTTTTGCTGATGTCTCGGTGAAGACAGCAAACCATTACTTAATTATCAGTGTCCTTTCTATGCTAAAAGGGGAAGGGAATCTGATACTCATTGTCTACCTTTTGATATCAATGTTGTGAAAAACCATTGCTCTGCCCTCTTATTTGTTTTGCCTGCTCCTCCGCTAATAACTAATGTAAAGAGGAAGGAACCTCAGCCTCTGAACAGGCTGCTTTCGCTTCCCCACCTAACCACTGGTGTAATCTCATCCAGTCCCTGGGTGTTTAAATACCACATGTGGAGTGATGAGTCCTAGATCCATAAATTTACCTGACCTTTTTCAAGAACCAACTGCATTGTTAACCTATCAACATGGATCTCTTCAATTAGTGTCTCAAACTAAAGAGAACTCTTGATTTCCCTTCTGCCTTCACCTCCTACACACCTGCTCCTCATCCATCTCAGTAAAACTCATCATCTTTAATTCAGTTGCTTAAGCTGAGAATCTGAGTCATCCTTGATTTCCTTCTTTTCATTGTTCCCCCACATCCTATTCATCAGAAAATCCTCTTGATAGTACCCTGCAAACATCTCCTCAATCTTTATTTCTCCATCTCTGTTAGTTCTGCCTTCGTTCAAGCAACATAATCTTTCTCATGGACTACTGCAATAATCAAATTATTCCTCCTGTTTCATTTCTGATTTGTAATGCACACAACAGCTAGAGCAATCTTTAAAAATGTAAATCAGATTATGTAATTTTCATGTGTTAAATCTGTGTTGAATTTAGAATAAAATTCACATGCCAAATTGTGGATTCCAAAACCCTGGGAATGCTTCCCTGCTATTCTTTCACCCCATTTTACATCATATTACTCCTCTCTCACCGTGCTCTGGCCAACTGGGCTCCTGCTGGTTCCTTTGCACATGCCCACCCAGTTCATCGTTAGGCCCTTGGTTATTCAGGTCTCTGTTTAGATATCACTTTCTCAGAGAGGACTTTTACCACCCAATTCAAGGTAGCCACTCAGTTCCTCTCTACCATACCTCCCTGTTTTAATTCTGTCTATCATATTAGTTACCTCTGAAATTTTTCTTGTTTTTTCCCTCTCTCATCTCATTCAAACGTAAGTGCTTTGAGAGTAGGGACCTTGCACCATTCATCTCCTCAGCATATATGTAGAATGGATTCTGGTGCATAAGGAGCTCCCAATACACATTAGTTGACTGGATGGATGAATGAATGCATACAAACACAGTCACTTCTGTAAAACATATTGTAAGAGGGTCATGGTAAAAATAGCAAAGGCCCCTGTTGCATCTGGAGCTTCCAGTCTGCTTGGAGCCCAAACAATAGAGCAGTGCACGACAGAGCAGTAAACGATGTGGTATTGACCATAAGCGAGACAGGAGTTCAGAGAAGAGTGTGGGAAATACAAGAGACCTAAGCTGGGGGCCTCTGTTCCAGTATGCAATATGGGCTGCAGTATGCAAATCACTTAACTGAATGTATAGAATTTCCATTCCCATCAGTGTGGTTGCAGCAAGGAGTCTAAAACTGTCCGGTGATAGTTTATGCCCCAAACATCCTGTCCAGAAAAATTTTTTTCCCAGTGCCTTTTTGTTCGAGTATATTTCCCACAGAAGTATTTTGAGTAGCTTTTAAGCCTTATCCAACCTGGGTAAATAATTTAGCAAACCTCTGTCTTTTCTAAACAAGTTGCAGGTTTGGTATGACTTTAAAGATGTTTTTTCCATTAATTCTTAGGCAATAAGTAAGGAGACACTGATACCAACATACCAAAGGACATTTGGATGTTTCTGGGTTTTTTGTTTTTGTTTTTTACACTTAATAGGCTCATTTGGAGGGGGTGGGGGTATCTTAATTGATTATACCACTTTGGCTTTCTGAGGAATAGTCTAATTCTTCTTATTATCTCTTATTACTCATTTATTTTAGACTATTAGAATTAAATCCTTAGTGCTATGGTTAACCAATTAATACTCTTGTCATTTGTCCCTGTGGAACTTGCACTCACCAGGGAATTCTTCCCATTTTAACCATAGACAAAATAGCAAACATTTCAGTTAAGTGAATGCCGCTAAAGGGTAAAAATGATTGCCTCAATTTTACAGTTTTCTGTTGAAAAGTAAGGACATGAGGCTTGAAGACTCTGCCGAGGAGGAACAAGTGAGCAAGGGCGACAGTGGAAGGGGAAGCTGCGTTTTTATTTTCAGCTTGCTGCTGGAGTGACCCTAATGTGATGAAGACCAAGAATTTACTGCCTTTGCTTTTCAAGTAAATGACTTGGGTGTGAAAAGCAGCACATCCGCCCTGTGGTTGAGTATTTCTTTTTCTGTGAGTAGCTTAGCTTTGAACTTCTCTGTAGGGGTGGGCTGGTGACACTCCTTGGCCTCTCTTGGAGATTCCTTTCTCACTCTGTTACTTTCAGTTTACTGAAAGACCCCTGGATGATCTGAGGAAGACTCTGCAGTCTTCTCATTTCCTGACTTCCGGCTGCAGTGATCATAACTTCAAAAATAGAATTCTATACTTAGGAAAGTATACCCATGTCCTATTCTACTCAGAGAGCAAGATCCCAATTTATTGCATTTATGATCTAATACAATGAAACCTCCAATAACAGAAACCACCTAACCCAAATCTTTATTAATCAGTACCTTCCTTCTTAAATTCAATTTTTAGGAAAAGAGTAGATTAGCAATGATTTCAGACTATATTTATTTATTTGTTCATCTTTCATTGTTGTTTAATTACAGTTGTCCCCATTTCCCCCCACTACTCTCCCCCACCCTGCCCACTCCCACCTCCCAAATTCAATCCTCCCTGGTATCCCCCCACCCTTGTCTTTGTCCATGGGTCCTTTATACATGTTCCTTGATGATTGTTCCCCTCCTTTCCCCATTATCCCCATCCCCCACTTCCCTCTGGTCTCTGTCAGTTTGTTCTTTATTTCATGTCTCTGGTTCTATTTTGCTTGCTTGTTTGTTTTGTTGATTAGGTTCCACTTATAGGTGAGATCATATGGTATTTCTCTCTCACCACCTGGCTTATTTCACTTAGCATAATGCTCTCTAGTTCCATCCATGCTGTTGCAAAGGGTAGGATCTCCTTCTTTCTCTCTGCTACGTAGAATTCCATTGTGTAAATGTACCACAGTTTTTTGATCCACTCATTGACTGATGGGCACTTAGGTTGCTTCCAGCACTTGGCTATTGTAAATTGTGCTACTATGAACATTGGGGTGCATAGGTTCTTTTGAATTGGTGTTTCAGGATTCTTAGGATATAATCCCAGCAGTGGAATTACAGGGTCAAAAGGCAGTTCCATTTTTAGTTTTCTGAGGAAATTCCATGCTGTTTTCCACAGTGGCTGCACCAGTCTGCATTCCCACCAACAGTGTACTAGGGTTCCCTTTTTTCCACAACCTCTCTAGCACTTGTTGTTTGTTGACTTGTTTACGGTGGCCATTCTGACTGGTATGAAGTGGTATCACATTGTAGTTTTAATTTATATACTTCTGATGGCTAGTCATGCTGAGCATCCTTTCATATGTCTCTGGGCCCTCTGTATGTCCTCCTTGGAGAAGCGTCTGTTCAGATCCTTTGCCCGTTTTTTAATTGCAGTTGTTTGTGTTCCTGGTGTGGAGTCATGTGAGTTCTTTATATATTTTGGAGAGCAAACCCTTGTCAGAGGTATCATTGGCAAATATATTTTCCCATACAGTTGGTTCTCTTTTAATTTTGTTGATGTTTTCTTTAGCGATGCAGAAGCTTTTTAATTTGATGAAGTCCCATTTGTTTATTCTTTCCTTTATGTCCTTTGCTTTAGGGAACATACCAGTGAAATATTGCCGTGAGGAATATCTGAGATTTTCCTGCCTATGTTCTGCTCTAGGACTTTTATGGTGTCGTGACTTATATTTAAGTCTTTATCCATCTGGAGTTTATTTTTGTGTATTTATTTACTTTTAAAACATTCTATTGTAATATACAGTCATAAAACACAATAATTAATTTTTAAAAATAACACTCCAAACTTAGTTCCTTTTGTTTATAATAAATGGTGTTATTAGCTGTTTCCTACAATCCTTTAGAGTTGTAAATAAGGAAACATTCATATAAGGATCATACTTAGATGAAAATTAAAGTATTACTTTATTAATATTAGTAAAAATTCTCTAACACCTAAAATGGATAGCTTCTAGTAAACAAGTGTGGATGTTAAAAACCAATGCTTAATATATACTCTCCTTCATATAAACTGAAGAAAATAGGCCTGCAATGTGAACACTTCCTGACCTAGCCCCCCAGTTATAAGACATAAAAAGGTGGTGGCTTCTTACCATGTCTACTCCTAATCAGGGAAGGCCCTGACCAGTAGTGCAGAAACTTGAAGAGGACTCATTGCCCTTGGACAGAAAAAGGGCCTCCAACAAATGGACAGTGACCTAACTTCTCTAGTAAAATTCGCAGCAATAAATACTAAGTTTCAAATGATTAGAACAGGGAGGGCAGTATTACAAAATTTTACCGAGTGCAGAAGGAGGAGACAGGTTCACCAGATATCATGCATGATGGTACATGCCCTGCACTACACCACTGTGAGGTGTACAAGGGGGTTACTTACACAGAATGTAATGTCTCTGAAGTTCACACAGCAACTGAAGAGAGTTACGAAGACCTACCTAAGGATCTAATTAGTTGCATTACCCTGGACAAGTTGTTCGATCCCAATTAGCCTTGATTTCCTTGGTTAGAGACTACTATTTTCCTTCTCAATAATCATTCTCCCCTATTTCCTTATTATTAGGCCCTTATGTGGACAGGGTTAGATTTGTGTCCAGATTTTTAAAAAATTCAAAGTACATTTTCCAGTCTTCCTTGCATGTGGCCAATGGGAAATCTCTAGATGAACATAACTCACTTGAGAGATAATACCCTTTCTCTTTTCTTACTCCTCTGACCCAGAGCAAGATTGTGACAGCTAGAACTGCTGCAACTATAAGTTATCATAAGTTTGCCTTGAGGATGGAAACCACCCATGGAAAATGATGAAGCAGAAAGAGAGAAGCAGTCTGGGTCCCTATGTCCACAGAGCCACCAGATCAGCCCTGTCCTCCTAGGCTTCCTGTTTACATGAGGTAAAGATGAAATCCTACTTTGATTAAGCTCTTGTTGGTTGAGTTTTCTCATATATATCTAACCAAATCATAACTGATGGATACTTTGTCTAATACTTATTGTGTGAGAAAAGAGAAAATATAGGGAAACACTTGGTGAACAACAAAATGTCACATTAATATAAGGCTTTGTGAGAATCTGGGCTCAAGCAGTGTTGCTTTGGAGGACCGATGACAAAGATGAACACAGAGTTGTGCCCTCACTCCACACCCAGAACACAGGGCAGCTTCCTGGGGGCTCAGGGTGGTCCTTTCCTGAAGACAGCTCTGTCTGGCCTGGCAGCATTCTCTGCACCTACACAGTCACTTGTGGCATCCTTGGCAGGAGCTGGAGAGAGAGCAAAGTATAGGAATAGACTGGTCCCAAGATCTGGGGATTCTTTCTTCTAGGGTTCTTAATAGCAAGAGTCAAAGCTATAGTCAGTGACAAAAAAAGATTCTGAAGCTGTGCTGATGAGACTAGAACCATAAAGAATTCTACACATGAGCTGGCCAAGATGGAAGCATAGGTAGAGACCCTTTGCTTCCTCACACAACCAAAAGGAGGATAACAACCAATCTGAAATCAATAAACAACCAAAATCACCAGAAAATCAAACTGCATGGAACTCTGACAACAAAAGAATTAAAGAAAAAATCAACCAGAACAACCAGACCAGTAAGGTGGCAGACCGCATGGGCCAACTCAGAAAAACCTCAGGGATGTGTGGACCTTGGGGACAGGGCTGGCTGCTGAGCTTGGTGGGCTGCGAGAGAGGGGCTGACTTAAGGGGACTCAGAGGTGGCTGTGGGCTACAGCCATTGCAGTGATTGGAGAAGCTCCCAGTTTCACATGAGAGTCCATTGAAAAGTACACTAGAGATGAGCAGGCCATCTGCACTGTTCCCTCTCTGGCCCCTTGCCCACAGGCAGCGTCTCAGTGCAGCAAGGAGGGTTGCCTACCCAGGTGAATACCTAAGGCCCTGTCCCCTTATAACCCATCAGCTGCGCCAAGACAAAGAAATATGGCCCAAATGAAAGAACAGAGTAAAGCCTCAGAAAGAGAGCTAAGCAAGGAGGAGATAGCCAACCTATCTGATGGAGAATTTAAAGCCCTGGTAATCAAGATGCTCACAGATCTGATTGAGCTTGGTCGAACAATGAAAAAAACAAATGAAAGATACCCAAAGTGAAATAAAGCAGAATGTTCAGTGAGCCAACAGTGACAGGAAGGAAACCAGGACTCAGAGCAATGATTTGGAACAGAAGGAAAAAATAAATATCCATCCAGAAGAAAATGAAGAAACAAGAATTCAAAAAAGTGAAGAGACTCTTACAAACCTCTGGGACAACCTGAAACATTCCAATATCTGAATTATAAGGGTGCCAGAAGGAGAAGAGGAAGATCAAGAAATTGAAAACTTATTTGAACAAGTAATGAAGAAAAACTTCCCCAATCTGGCAAAGGAAATAGACTTCTAGGAAGCCCAGGGAGTTCCAAAGAAATTGGACCCAAAGAGGAACACACCAAGGCACATCATCATTAAGTTACCCAAGATTAAATATAAAGAGAGAATCCT
>VMDR010032246.1:0-11773 GCA_007922815.1 Macrotus californicus
CATTGCTACTAATAATGATGACAATAAAAGGCTAACTAAAAGTTTTAAACATTAACAAATGTACACAGTAATGCAAGCCAGTTTTTCATTTTCCAGACAAATGCAAGGTTCTTATCTGGTCATTCCCAACCAACTGCTGATTCCTTGAGTTCCACACAACAGGATGAAACGTTAGTAACACCTGACAGCACTACGGTGCCCATTTTAAGGGCTGGAGATGCAGAAAATGAAAAGGAAACGGCAGCATCTGTAGAAGTCCACCCCAACAATAAGGTAAACGTCACAAGGTTATGCTAACATAATTTCCAGATTCTCCAAAGGTTTCCATTTCAAAGCAAAGTCAAAGAGATTACTTCCTTCTCACCTCAGTTTAGTTTCTTTAAAGATGAGCATATCAACTGCCTCCAATCACTAGAAGAATCGTTTTACTCCTTGGGCTGAGGTGCTATATCATTATTTAATTTCACACAATTCAAACTCACGTAAAACTTGTAACTACAGAATGTGAAGGACATTATACAAGTTTACACATTATATGAAGAAAAAAATAATAAATATTGAACGTTGGCTTATGAATTGTAAATGTGACATATATGTTAAATTATCATTTGTTTAAAAATAAACTTTCTTCCTTTTAAGGCTGAAAAGTCTTTAGTACAAAAGTCAAAGGAGGAAAACCATGACCAGTCAGCAGATCAGGACCAGAGTCACAGCCATGAGCTGGGATCACACGATCAAGAGGAAAGTGAAAGCGATTTGCGTGAGAATTTGGAGTACACACCAACCGAAGGTGAATTGGACCCGAAAGAAGATGCGAGTGAACCTCAAAAGCAAAAACTCCCAGAGAACATTGATTTCCTTGCTCCTAATGTTAGTTCCATTGTGGATTCTGACCAACAAGAAAGCGTCACAGAGACAGAAAAAGAACAAGAACAGCTTACAAATGATTCACATCCTCAGTTGAACAGGAGCAGCGAATATGGTGAAGACCTAAGTGATCCAGAAAACCACCAGCAGGATCCAAACATTCCCAATGGCAAAGAGGAAGGGGAAAAAGGGCCAGGTGCAGCTGGCACCCACAATGATAACCAAGAAAGGGAGAGAGAATTTCCCCCAGAGCATTCTAGCAGCAAGCAGGAAGAAGACAGTACCCAATCTGATGATATTTTGGAAGAGTCTAACCGACCAACCCCAGTAAGCAAGAGGCAGAAAGATGATTTTGAGCAGGTGCACCAAGAACAAGAACAGGATAACTCCAATGAAAAAATGGAAGAGGAAAATATTTCAAAAATCAGCAAGCACAATCAAGATACTGAATGGCAGAGCCAAGAGGGAAAAGTTAGCCTTGAAGTTATCAGCAGCACAGAAGAGATGGAGAAAAAGACTGTTTCTGAGGCTTTGCTCATAGAGCCCACTGATGATGGTGATGATGGCCCCAGACACAGCGCAAGTGAAGACTACTTCATCCCAAGAGAGGCCTCCCAGGAGGCTGAAAGAGCCGCTTCCAATTACTATCACAGCAAACATGAGGAGCAACGAGAAAGAGCACGTGAGAATGAGAATGTAGGTACCAGTGACCCTGGAGAATCCCAAAGGGTGAGATTATTTATGGCGATGTTTGCTGATAAAGCAGTTGGCTTTATCAAGAAACAGCCATGAACTTTCCCCGCGCTCTCTCAGTCTCCTGTGCTCATCTCTATCGGTACATTACTAAATAGGCTGCAATTATTTCTTTTCCGCTGTGTCTCCATTATTAGGCTGGAGGTGCTTGTTTTATTTGTGTTCCCCTAGAAAGCAGACCCTGAATTTCAGTGTTTTATTTTTTTTTGAAGTTCAGGGAACAAAGAAGAGTGGAGAAGTTATACAGGGAAGGAAAAGAAGCTAATCAAAGGTACCTGATGAAAGCCACGTAAAGTACATTCCTCTGAACTGTCCCATTTGGACAGTGAGAGAGCTGGGGTATTTACACAGGCTGAGAATTGCCAGGAGGGCTGTGAATTCCCTAGAACTTGTAGTCTATCCTTTGAGCAGGTTAAATAGAATCCCATGGCTTTGAAGCCACAACGACACTGAAGCCGGCAGTTGAAAGTCCCTGGAGCTAACTAGAATGGTAAACTGACAGATACGAGGGGTGGGGCACACTGACAACTGCCACTCCAATGCCTTGTCAGCGTCCTATCCAGTTCAGTTAGCAAGGTCTGCAAAATGCTCTAACATAATAAGAGATCCAGCAATGAATGTTAACTCAGCTATAAAGATGAAGAGGGACTTCGGCTACAACTTATTAAGAGAACACACAAAAATGATCATTGGGATACAGCAGAGGGAGAGGAGGGGAGAAGCAGATGGTTATTTGGTTGTGTGGTCATTTGGACCTTTCATGCAAAACCCTGACAGCCCCACCAGGAGGTCTTGACACAGCTTTTGGTGGGCAAGGTCAGTAATAATCTCAATTACTGAGAACGCTGTTGTCATTCTAATGTGGAAGTTTTCTTACTCTTTAGAAACTGGTAAGAAACGTTTACCAGCAGCTTCACAGAGATCTCTAACCACAGAACTGCACGATAATGTTACATTTCTGCTGTTTTCCCAAATCCAAGGGGGAGGCTCCAACGTTGCTCCAGATGTTAGTACCAACTTTTATTAACCAGTCTCCGGAGATACAGCACTGAATCCAGTTAATGAAGATAGAAAGAGCTCCTGTAGTCAAAGGGTTACTGCCTATTTCCGCAGCTGTGCCCGGTGTCTCTTTTTGAGATCTGAAAGGATCTGCATGGGAAAAGCTCTGTGAACGTATGCACAGTAGAAACATAAATTATATAACAGCTTTCCAGTAGACTCAAACTTCTCCTTTTGTTATTATAAAGGCCAAACAAGCAGAGAGCTCACTGAATGAAGATGAAAGTTCAAGTGAAGGCAACATGAGAGTGTACAACGTTGGTGAGTATGGGCTAAGAAAGCTGTTTGTGACTATGTCAAGGAAGAGACGGAATAGGCCAAGCTGGGCTATCACTGTCCCTTCATTTATGACTGTTACACAGAATTCTCCTCTCCAGTTCTCCCCAAGGAAATCTCTCACAAATTGTAGATATTCTCTTGCACACATTTGACATACAGTAGTCCACCACATTTGTGGCTATGCTTTCCACAGTTTCAGGTATCTGCAGTCAACAGCAGGCCAAAAATACTACATTTTCCCTACCATCAACATCATCTGCTCTGACACCCAGCCATCAACATCATCATGATCATCCAGAATCACTCAGACCCAATGATCTTCTAACGTATCATCAGAAGGTCAATAGTAGCTTAACACTACTTCGAAATGCCTAATTTCTAAATTATACTTTATCCTAGGTACGTGTGTATAGGAAAGATAACATACTGTGAGGTGGTTAGTATTACCCATGGTTTCGGGCACCCACTGAGGGCCTTGAAAAGTATCCCCTGCGGATGGGGGGCGGGGCTCCTACAGTACTATGGGTAAATGTGTTTACAAACTGGGAGTCTTGTTGCAATATTACTGCAAAAGCTAGAATTCTTTTTATCTAAATCCTTTTGCTTCTGAGAAGAATTAATTTTAACTTTGTGATTCTTCAATCCATAATTTAGTAGTAAATTTAGGCCCCATATTTAATTAAGACCTAATTCCCAGTCACAAATATTTCAAATTTTAACACAACAAAATTCTCGTGGCTTATGTGAACAATTTGTACAAAACTGCACTATAGACTACACACCATTGCAGGCAGACCAAGAAGAGCTGTTCGTTCTTTCTAAATCTCTGATCCAAAGTGCACGGAAAATCTAGGCTATCATGTAAAACAGTCGGAGGCCATAGGGTCCCTGCCTGAAAATTACATTAAAGTGCTTTCTAATGTGTCCCCAAATTTTCTCTTATTAATGATGATGGAGCTAATTACCTGGATGAATTTGAGTTTGCATATTCAATTTAGCTTATCCTGTCCCAACTTTTCTCTTAGATGCTTGCATGAATTTCCAGTGTAAAAGGGGACACATGTGCAAGGCTGACCAACAGGGAAAACCCCACTGTGTTTGCCAAGATCCAGCGACTTGTCCTCCTACAAAGCCCATTGACCAAGTAAGTGTTCTGCAAACCGGTCTCCAAGGGGCACCAGGTAGTGATTTAAATAAGGGGAGCAATTGAAATTTTTTAGTTAAAAAAAGGTAAAAGCCCAGGATACCATCTAATATTTCAATTAATATTAAATACGAACAAATGTCAGCGAAATCAAAGAATTTCACCTGTGCCATAAGCGGTAATAATGGCACTGATCTATAAGAAATCACTTTAAAATTCATTCTATCCTTGGGACATCTTTAGTTTTCATTCTACTGGGCTCATCTAAAGCTAAATTGCCTTCACCACTGGTATAATTCAGTTGATATTTTTGTGCCAAGCAGGATAGTTATGATTTTAATAGCCCCACCTACCTGACCACACGTGTGGCACTGCAGTTTTACCAAACAGACTATGAGCTTTAAGGAGCAGAGTGTTTTCCCAACGAACATCTGGAAACGTGACCTTTTCCTCATGCTTGTCTTTATTAGGTTTGTGGGACTGACGACGAGACCTATGCTAGCTCCTGTCATCTATTTGCTGCGAAGTGCAGACTGGAGGGGACCAAAAAGGGGCACCAGCTGCAGCTGGATTATTTTGGAGCCTGCAAATGTAAGATTCCGTCACTACTACCAACCACCATTTCTGAGATGGTTCGGGGTGAATCTGCATATCTGATTTGACATACAGTAGTCCACCACATTTGTGGCTATGCTTTCCACAGTTTCAGGTTATCTGCAGTCAACAGCAGGCCAAAAATACTACATTTTCCCAACCATCAACATCATCTGCTCTGACACCCAGCCATCAACATCATCATGATCATCCAGAATCACTCAGACCCAATGATCTTCTAACGTATCATCAGAAGGTCAATAGTAGCTTAACACTACTTCGCAATGCCTAATTTTTAAATTATACTTTATCCTAGGTACATGTGTATAGGAAAGATAACATACTGTGAGGTGGGTTATAACACACGTATATGAACTCCTACATGTGCAAATAGGAGAAAACTAATGTAGCTCTGAACTCAGGCTGCACATGAAAATCAATTGGGAAGACTTCTAAAAAATAAGAAGAATGCCCAGGCTTTAACTAGAAGAGATTTCGGTTTTCGTGTACTGGGTTGGACCCTTGGAATTGTTTTTTCACTGGTTTTTGAAGTAACCTAGATCACTCTAATGTGCGGCCAGGGCTCAGAACCACTGCATAATGTTGTCTACTTAATAACTGAGATGGAATTTTGCTAAGTTATTTGTCCTTTCCTCTCATCAAGTTAAGCCTCTGCCAAGAAGTTTAATGACAACATCTTCTTCCAGAAGTTTTTTTTTTTTTAATTGTCTTCCTTTCCCAGGATATTCTCAGTTGTCTTTGGATCTCCTCACTGCTAAGTGATTCTCCACATTAGCTGGGCTCTCTAACATTTCCATTTCTCTTCTCCTTATGGACCCATGAGAGTAATAGATTTCTCAGCCCCTCAGCCTCCTTGACTTTAGATGCGGCCATGTGGGTTCTTTGTCCAAGGAAATTTGAGGAAACATCATCCAGGTGCATTCTGGACAGCAGCAGATCAGACCTGGTGCGCGGTTCTCCATGCCCCTTCTCCTCACATTAAGATCGTGTTGAGGTGGTGGAGCCTCCATCATCTCTCTGAGCCCCCACAGAGACTGCGGTGAGCAGAGCGCCCTCCTGCCAACTGCGGTTGGCCTTGTAGCAGGACCAAGAAGCACATCTCTGATGTGATGTACAACAGGATAGCTCTGTAGTTAACTCTGCCATCTGGTGTGTTTGGAACTTGCTGAGAGGGTAGATCCTGACAGCTCTCAACAAGTAAAGAAAAAATCTGGAACTATATGAGGTGATGAAAATTAACCACATTTATTGTGCTAACCATTTCACAATATACGTGTGTCAAGTCATTATGCTGCACACCTTAAATTTATACAGTGTTGTACTTCAATTATATCTCAGTAGAACTGAAAAAAACGAATTTTGTTTCTTTAGGTCACTAGGATCTAAAATTATAACATTGTGACCACAGAATAAGCTAACTTCTACTTTTTCCTCTTTCCTCTAATAAACAGCTCTTGTGCCCTCCACCTCTAAATTCCAGTCTCTGGTCCTCGGGAAGTGGTTCTCAGCCATGGCTGCACATCAGAATTACTTCTGGAGCCTTTGAAACACCCTGATGCCAGGGCTCCACCCCAGAGCAATTACATTGGAATTTCTTTGAAGGGAAGCTGGCATCTGATGTGTTTTTTAAACACGCAGGGCAGGTCTGCTGTGCCGCTGGGGTTAAGCGTCACTGTTGTGATGATTTGGCAGTGAGGATGCTGTCAGTCACCACGCTTCCTGTTCTAAAGACTTTTACAGGGCAGGAGTGAGGCCCAAAGGTTAACACTGATTTACTTTCTGATTGAAACAGTTATTCCTCCTTGTACGGACTTTGAAGTGACTCAATTTCCTCTAAGAATGAGAGATTGGCTCAAGAATATCCTCATACAGCTTTATGAGTCTGACCCTGAACACACTGGATATTTAAATGAGAAGCAAAGGAATAAAGTAAGTTATCCACAATCAGCTCCTTAAGTGTGTGTCGACACGGCCTGAGGAAAAAAGCTATCAGGGGGTGTGACGGGGGAGGGGCACTGCATCCCCCTGCATGTAGCAAAAGCTCACTTTGTCTCCCTAAGCCTGGTTAGCACATACAGATGAACAGAACAAGAGTGGTCACATTTCATGCCCCAAGGTATGGGACACAACCGAACCGTCCCATTCCTACGCAAAGGGCAGAAGCCTGATCAAGGGCTCTTTACGTCAGACCTAGAGCACCTTCTGGTTCAGCAAATACCTCAGTTCAGTATTTATATATTCAGGCCTAGCCATGTTATTTCAGTAAAACGTCTTTGCCCTCCCTCATAAGCCAGACATAGATTTATGATACAGGAGAATTTGTTACTCACAATGTCAGTAATAATTATGATTAAACTGTGCAGAATATTGATTCCAGAAGTTCCCAGGAAAAAATGTATTCATCAGATAGTTACTGAGTGCATCCTAGGTACCTGGAATTGATTAATGTGCTGGAGATCCAGCAATGAACAAAACAAAAATCTCTGCCTTTATGAGTTTACATTCTAGGCAAGAAGACAGACTCAACAAATAAATGTATATGTATGCATTTAAATACATGTATATGTATATATTTATACATGCAAATATCCATAAAATATGTCAGGTGGAATGAACTGTGCTATGAAGAGAAGATAAAACAGGAAGGAGGGCGTGCATAAACTGTGTCAAATGCTATGTACAGGTTGTGAGATGAGGACTAAGAGATGGCCACGGACCTGGAATGTGGCGATTGGAGTTTGACCTTGACAAGACCTGTTAATGCAGAGTAGAGAGGGGAAAAGCTTGAGTGCACAGGGTCCAAAATAGAATAAGAGGCAGAATATGGAAACAGCAAGTATAAATAATATTTCCAAGACATTTTTCTGTAAAGGGAAAACGTCAAATAGAGTGGAAGCCAGAGGGGAATGTGAGTTTAAGAGTTCCTGTCTGCCAGATGGTAGAGAATGTTTGTGTGCTTCTGGAAATAACCCAGTAGAGAAAAAAAGATGCCCAACTACCACAGGGTATTCTTGAGTGAATGATGATGGGTGGGCTCCTGAGCGTCAGTGAGGGGTGGGCTTAGATTAAGAGCGCGGGAAGTTTCATGCATGGTGTTAAGAAGGGAAGTTCATAGATGTGGTCATGGGAATGGGTAGAAGTTCCATTCTGACTGCTTCTAATTACTCAGTGAAATGCCGGGTAACGTCACAAGCTGAGAGCTTTACACACATTGCCCCTGAATAATCCCCACCCTCTTTTTCAATACATCATCACAGAGAGCCCTGAGAGCCTTAGAAACGAAACAGAAACTTCAGTGAGGGTGGCCCGACGGTACCATGGCCGGGCTAAACTGAGACTGAGCAGGCAATACACTGAGGGTTAAGAAAGGAACACGCCACTTGGGAAGCGCAGGGCTTTCCCCTTACTAATCAACAATTTTGCCTAAATCAGTGTAGCCCTTTTCAATGAAACCTTCTCATAGTTTTTAAGGAATGCAATAAACATTACTTAGTTCAAAGAAAAAGCCAAAAAAGCCAAATTTCTTCTGGAATTTTTTTTAAATGTTAGCTGTTATTCAGTGTAGAAGAGGAAAAGCTGTACCGTTCGTTAGAAGGCATTTCTTTTAGTCTCATGCAACGGCCTGGGCTTGTTTTCACCTGACACGTTACTATTACTCTTCAAGTAAGGTTTAGCAAGTGATCATGTGATCACAGTTCTCTGATTCTCTCATGTTCTGTCTTGTCCCTTCCTAATTACAGGTCAACAAAATGTACCTGGATGAAAAGAGGCTCTTGCCTGGGAACCATTCCATCGACCTCCTCTTAAGGGACTTTAAGAAAAACTACCACATGTATGTGTATCCTGTACACTGGCAGTTCAGTGAACTTGACCAAAATCCTATGGACAGGTAAAAACTCTCTAGGTTTCCATAACTGGGTCATCTCCCTAATATAATGTCTAGTTATCTATACAAAGAATATTCTAAACAGATTCAGGAAATTTCCCAATTTCAGTCTAGAACACGGAAATGCCAAATGTGGTTAGGTGTCTAAACATACAACTGCTTTGAAAATAACAGATTATGGTCACACGTCAGCTGCCCAATTCACTTGTTAGGGTCCAGCCTCCCAGGGACACTCTCATAACTCTCATTGTTGCTCACAGAGTCCCAAGGTAACTTGATTGGCCCAGTTTGGGTCAAGTGCCGACATCTGGAACAGTCAGGCATGACCAGATTGGACAAACATGATCGCTGGGGAGCATCCCTACAAATTTAAAATGGACGGAGGACAGTGAAGAAGGAAACCTTGCAAATTGATACCCCAAAAGCTGTCTATCTTACTCATAAATAGTTTATTTCATTTGCAACTTTTCATGAGTGTACTACTTGTTCGCCATACTCAGCAACCTCGTGGAAGAAAAGTGCCCTTGGTGATTCTAAGTGTTAACTTTTGTACACAAGCCACTCAGTTAATAGGCTGCCATTTGTATTATTGCAGAGTCTTGACACATTCCGAACTCGCTCCTTTGCGAGCCTCTCTGGTGCCCATGGAACACTGCATAACTCGCTTCTTCAATGAGTGTGACCCCAATAAAGACAAGCACATCACCCTGAAGGAGTGGGGCCACTGCTTTGGAATTAAAGAAGGTAAATGCATCATCGTCTAGACACACCCTGAGCCCTGTAGCCCTCATAGTGCTAGGTCCTGCTGTGCGTTCGAACTGAAGCCTAGACACAGCAAGGCGGCAGCGCTCCAGACAGGGCGCCTTCAGAGTAAGCGCTGCCACGGCAAGGTTAAGTTTTACTCCCTTCATGATACGCTGATTTCAGAGAGTAGCAAATGTGAACATTTAGGGAATAACTACAGTGAGGGCTCAGCAGTTGGTAAGCCTGAGAAAATGATGTGAATCCAGAGAGTTGTGCCAAATCTCAGAAGACTGTCCTTTTTTAAAAAAAAAAGTATATTTTATTGATTATGCTATTATAGTTGTCCCAATCTTTTTCTCCCCTTTATCTTCCTCCACCCAGTAGCCCCCCAACTACCAGCATTCCCACCCCCCACTTAGCCCATGTCCATGAGTCGTACATACAAGTTCTTGCTTCTCTATTTCCTACACTATTCCTAACCTCCCCCTGTCTATTTTGTACCTACCATTTATGCTTCTTATTCCCTGTACCTTTTCCTCCCATTCTGCCTGTCCCACTCCCTGCTGATAACCTTCCATGTGATCTCCATTTCTGTGATTCTGTTCCTGTTCTAGCTGTTTGCTTAGTTTGTTTTTGATCTTCTATTTCCTAGATAAGTCCCTTTAACATTTCATGTAATAAAGGCTTGGTGATGATGAACTCCTTTAACTTAACCTTATCTGGGAAGCACTTTATCTGCCCTTCCATTCTAAATGATAGCTTTGCTGGATAGAGTAATCTTGGATGGAGGTCCTTGACTTTCATGACTTGGAATACTTCTTACCATCCCCTTCTTGCCTGCAAGGTTTCTTTTGAGACATCAGCTGATAGCCTGATGGGAATTCCTTATAGCTAACTCCCTTCTTTTGCTGCTTTTAAGATTCTCTCATTATCTTTAATCTTGGGTAATTTAATTATAATGTGTCTTGGTGTGTTTCTTCTTGGAACCAATTTCTTTGGGACTCTCTGGGCTTCCTAGACTTCCTGAAAGTCTGTTTCCTTCGCCAAATTGGGGAAATGTTCCTTCATTATTTGTTCACATAAGTTTTCAATTTCTTGCTCTTCCTCTTATCCATCTGGCACCCCTATAATTTGGATGTTGGAGCATTTGAAGTTGTCCCAGAGGTTCCTAAGCCTCTCCTCGTTGTTTTGAATTCTTGTTTCTTTATTCTGTTCCACTTGGATGTTTATTTCTTCCTTTTGTTCCAAATAATTGATTTGAGTCCTGGTTTCCTTCCCTTCACTGTTGATTACCTGTATATTTTCTTTCATTTCACTTTGTGTTAGCCTTCATTTCTTCCTTCATTTTACGACTGAGTTCAATCAATTCTGTGAGCATCCTGATTATCAGTGTTTTGAACTCTGCATCAGATAGGTTGGCTATCTCCTTGTCACTTAGTTCTTTTTCTAGAATTTTCATCTGTTCTTTCACTTGGGCCATATTTCTTTGTCTCAGCACACCTGTTACATTTCCAGGGTGGAGCCTGAGGTATTTGCCATGGCAGGGCAATCCTCTTGCAGTTATGTGGTGCTGTGGGGGAGGGGTCAGAGAGGGAACAAGGCTGCTTGCTCAGCTCTCCTCCCACTTTCTGTCTGTTCCCTCACTTCCCACAAGCGGATTGTGCCCTTTCAGGTGCTGATTCATAGGTCGGTGGGTTTGTGTACCTTTTAGGACCCTGTGGGGCTCTCCAGTGGACTCTCATGTGAGACTGGGAGTTTCCCCCACTTCCACAACTCCCACAGATGTTTTACAGCCAGGGGTTTTGAGCCTTTAGTTTCCCGCTCTGAAACCCTGGGTTTTGTGGTCTGTCTCATTCCCCCATTGTTCCTCCCAGCTTATCTGCACACAAATGTGGGACCTCTCAGGTGGTCTGCTACCTTGCCTTGCCATGTGTCTTCTCTGCCCAGGCTGCTCATCTCCGCCCCTCCTACCTGTCTAGATGAATGTTTCTTTAACTCCTTGGTGTCAGACTTCCATGCAGTTTGATTTTCTGGCAGTTTGGTTGTTCTTTGTTTTTAAACTGGTTGTTATCCTTCTTTTGGTTGTGTGAGGAAGTGAAGTGTTTCTGCCTACACCTCCATCTTGGCCAGAACTCAGAAGACTATCCTTCTGAGAGAAGGCTTTTATATCCTTTTTTAACCTGGATACTGAGCCAAACTTTTAAAAGTCATATGTAAAGAGTAAAACAGCTAGCCTCACTCTGCCATTGGAGAAGTCATTACCAGCACACTGAGGATTGGGTCTCACATCATATGTTGTGTCCCAATATTATTCCTTTAATCCGAAAGTGTCCAGTTACTTCATATTCAGTGACAAAAATAAAATAAAATAAAATAAAACAAAATAAAATGAAAAGAGGGTTCTTTCTTTACCCCCACTGTGGAAG
>VMDR010032247.1:0-11768 GCA_007922815.1 Macrotus californicus
CAACTTCTTTGGGACTCTCTGAGCTTCCTGGACTCCCTGGAAGTCTATTTCCTTTGCCAAATTGGGGAAGTTCTCCTTCATTATTTTTTCAAATAAGTTTTCATTTTCTTGGTCTTCCTCTTCTCCTTCGGGCACCCCTATGATTCGGATATTGGAATGTTTCAAGACATCCTGGAGGTTCCTAAGCCTCTCCTCATTTGTTTTGGATTCTTGTTTCTTCATTCTGATCTGGTTGAATGTTTATTTCTTCCTTTTGTTCCAAATTGTTGATCTGAGTGAGTCCTGCTTTCCTTCCCTTCACTGTTGGTTCCCTGTATTTTTTCTTTATTTCACTTTGTATAGCCTTCACTTCTTCCTTTATTTTGTGTCCATAATCAATTGATTCTCTGAGCATTCTGATTACCAGTGTTTTGCTCCCCCTCCATGCTTTATGTTTTTTATGTCATTTTAGGACTTTTTGTATTGCGTTTCTCCTAAATACCTATTATAGTTTTGAGTTGAGTTTGATATGTCATTCTTTTTAATATCCATGGTTTTTTAAATGCCTAATTTCCTGTCTTTATTAAATATTCGGTTTTACCTGTGAGACTTTTCTCATATTTCCTTATGATTATGGCCCTTTTTTCCTGCTTCAAGTAGGCCCTTTGACATTTTTTGCTAGTCTGGTTTAAAGATGATGAACTCCTTTAGTTTGTGCTTGGGTGGAAACTGTCTCCCCTCAACCTGAATGGTGATGGCACTGGGTGAATTATTGGAGGTTGTCTGTCTCTTTCTTTCAGTGCTTTGTAGATGTCTCGCTCCTCCTTTCTGACCTGAAAAGTTGCTGCTGAGAGATGAGGTGACAATAGCCTTATGGGGTTTCTTTGTGTGTAACTCATTGTTTTCCTCTTGGTTCTTCAAGATTGTCTCTTTATCTTTGACAATTGTTATTTTAAGCACAGTATGTCCCGATGTGGGTTTCTTTGGGTTCATCTTGTTTAGAACTCTGTATTTCTGGGATCTCGATGTCCGTTTCCTTTCCCAGGTGAGGAAAGTTTGCAGCCATTACTTTAAATAAAATTTACGTTCCTCTCTTCTCCCTTGGCGTCCTTGTAATGCGAATATTTGAGTGCCTCATGTTACCTCAGAGGTTCTTTCTTGTTTTTAAATTCTTGTTTTTCTTTTTGTTGTTCTGATTGGTTGATTTTCATTAGTTTTCAGGTTGTTAACCCATTCTTCTGTGTTAGTGCCTCTGATGTTGATTCCTTCTGATAAGTTTTTCATTTTAGTTACTGTGTTCTTCAGGTGTGCTTAGTTCTTTTTTTTTTTAAGGTCCACTCAGTTTTTAATTACACTTTCTAAGTTCCTGTATTCTACTTTCTAGTATGGTGAGCATTTCTTTGAACTCTTTATTAGGAAAATTATTTTTCTCCATTTCTTTACAGTTTTGGTCTGGGATTTTTCTTTTTCCTTTGAGAGATTCTTTCACCTTTTTGTATGTTTGACTGTTTTTGTTCAGTGAATTAGACAAAACAGCTCTCTCTCCAAGTCTTGAAAAAGGGGCCTTATTGGAGAAGCGGCTTCTATGTAGGCTCTGTGTGCTCAGTGGTTTTGGCAGGCCAGTAGGATCTGAAGGGGTGCTTAAGGTGTCGAGGGCACTGGTCTGCTAAGCGGGTGCAGCGCTGGATGGCGAAGCCAGGTGCATGTAATAATGCCCAGTTTCTACTTGCTCCCTTTCACCTGAGTTGGGCTTGGACGATGTGTCTGGGAATGTGCTCTAATGACTCTGCAGACAGGCCAGAGCCCTTCGATAGAACCCCTACTCACCCTGTGGACGTGGAGGCAGATGTAAATCACTTTTAACCCTGGAGTGTTCCCACATTCCCGGAGAGCTATTGTGGCTCCTCAGCCTTCTCTAAATAGTCTCTCTTGTACAGGAAGTGGTCTTGTGTAGAAGTGACCTCTACGGAGGCTTTATGTGCCTGGTAATTTTGGGAGGCCAGTTGGAGCAGAATAGGTTTTTATGGTGCCTATGGCACCGGCTTTCCAGGCTGGGGTGGCTCCCAGCAGGGAGGCCAGGACCCAGTTGTTCCTGCTTGTTCCCTTTGTTTGGAACCAACCGA
Source organism: Macrotus californicus (assembly GCA_007922815.1). NCBI lineage: Eukaryota > Metazoa > Chordata > Mammalia > Chiroptera > Phyllostomidae > Macrotus > Macrotus californicus. Next base: position 2,103 of record VMDR010032247.1, read on the forward strand.
AAGGCTCTAGGCAGCCTAGCTGGGAATGCCCTGCAGCTGATCGTGCAGGTAGGCCCAAGCACCCACTAAGCAGAGGGCACATAAAAAGTGATGTCCAGAGCCACAAGCAGCTCCCAGTTCCCCACCCCCTCTAGTCTCTCGTTTGTTGTGCAGAAGCTGTTCGTTCGCCTTCAGTTTGTCTTGCAGGAGCCGTGCTCTCCACGTTCACAGGTGTTTGAATTTGCGCACGGGAGGGCGTGAGTTCAGCATTCACCTGGGCTGCCGCCATCTTGGCCCTCCTAGTGGTCTTTTTAAATAAGCAACTTTGGGTTTGGTGATCCTCTCTATTTTATGTTTATTTTATACTTTATTGCTTTCTGCACATTATTTCCTCCTGTTATTCATGGGTTTATATGTTCTTTTTCTAACAATTTGAGATGACTGATTTCAATTTTTTCTCAGCCTTTCTTTTTTTATAATGTATTTCTCTAAAGCTGGGCATTTTCTTTTGAACAGAGCTTGAGTTGCTGTTCACAAGTTTTTTGAGCTTTCTATTTAATTAATTTATTCTAATTAATGAATTTGGTTGATTTAAAAATTCAGTTATAATTGACAGAACATTTTGTAAGTTTACAGTGTACATTGTATTGATTTGATTGATTTATATATTTCAACATGTTTACCACTGTGATGTTTGCTAGTGCTAGATCAGTTCACATAATTATTTTTTTGGAGCAAGAACAATTAAGAACTAGTTTCTGAACTTTGAAGTTTATAATACGGTGTGCTGTGCTTTTAGATCTCAAGAAACGTATCTACTAGTTGCAAATGTATACTCTTAAGCAATACCCAAGTTTGATTTTTTTTTTAAGATTTTTAAAATTATTTTTAGGGGAAGGGAGGGAGAAAGTCAGGGAGAGAAACACAAGTTTTGAGATACACACACACACACACACACTCACACACATTCACACACATTCTCCCTTTGTTTGTGACTCTGTTTCTGTTTTGTTTGCTCACTGACTTTGCTCTTCAGAGTCCACCTGAGTGAAATCATGTGCTGTTTGTCTTTCTCTGTCAGTGTTGCCACGTGTAAGTGTTGCTACCGCAGCTGTTTTTTATTTCCATTTTCATGAAATACCTGTTTCTACTCCTTTACTTTCAGTCTGGGTAGATTTTTGTTTTGAAGGGGGTCTCTTGTAGACAGCAGGTATATGGGTCTTGTTTCCTTATCCATTCAGCTACCCTCCGTCTTTTGATTGGTACTTTTAAGCCATTTACATTTAAAGTGATTATTGATAGGTATGTATTTATTGCTATTTTATTCTTTTAACTATGTTCCTGTTTTTTTTCCCCCCTTCTTCTTAAAGCAGGCCCTTTAACATTCCTTGTAGTACTGGTGTGATGGTAAGGAACTCCTTTAGCTTATTCTTGTCTGGGGAGCTCTTTATCTGTCCTTCAATTCTAAATGCTAGTTTTGTTGGGTAGTGTTGTCTGGGTTGTAGGTCCGTACTTTTCATCACTTTGAGTATCTCATGCCAATCCATCATGGCCTGCAAGGTTTCTGGTGAGGAACTGGCCGACAGTCTTACAGGAGCTCCCTTGCAGGTCTTTTCTTTTTGGCTCTGTCTTATTTATTTATGTATCTATCTTGCTGCTTTTAAGATTCTCTCTTTGTCTTTAACCTTTGCCATTTTAATTGTGATGTGTCTTGGTGTGGGCCTCTTTGGGACTGTGCTTCCTGGGCTGTGTGTCGTTTTCCTTCACCAGGTTAGGGAAGTCCTCAGCCGTTATCTTCAAATGGAGCTTTCCCTTTTGGTATCCCTTGCTGTGGATTATGGTTTCCTTCATGCTGTCCTAAATGTCCCTTAAACTCTCCTAATTTTTAAAAATTCTTCTTTTGTTTTTGCTGCTCTGATTGTGTGTCCTTTTTAAACTAATCTCACAAATCACTGGTGCAATCCTCTGCTTCATCCAACCTACTGTTTTCTTCATTTCAGATAGTGTCACCTTCATTTTGACTGGTTCTTTTTTATGGTGTCTGCCCTTTTGTTTGTTGTTGTAGTTCTCACCAAGTTCCTTGGACATTCTTACAACCATTCTTTTGAATTCCATGTCTAGTGGATTGCCTGCCTCTGTTTCATTTCTCCTGTTCTTCCATTTGGGGAGTGTTTCTTTGTCTCCACATGCTGGCTGCCTTTTTGTCTTTGTTTCACTGTGTTAGGTAGGTCTGCCGTGATTCCCAGTCTGGGTAGGGTGGCCTTGTGTAGTAGGTGCCCTGTGGGATCCCGTGGTATAGTCTCTGATCACCTGCTTTGGGTGCTCCACAAATGACCCTTGTGTGGGTTGTGTGGGCCTGCCTGTTGCAATTGAGTTGTGATTGCTGTTGGCATGTTTGTGTGTTGGGTGCACCCTCAGGCTGGCTGACTGAATCAACTCTGACCACGGTGTCTGAGCTGCTGGGAGGTGCCGACCCCATAGAGCGGAGAGAGGATCACGCTCGAGCCAAGGCTGGCTTTTACCAGCGCTGGGCCCAGGGGCAGGTCAGCAAAAGTCCCAAGGCACCCTGAGATCCACCTCTGGCTGCATGATAGGCTTAGTCACTGAGAGAGGTGCATGAGGCAGGTTCTCAGTGAGTCACCAGGTAGGGGCAGGTGGTGTTCACCAGATTGATACAGGTTGAAACAGGGCCAGTGCTGGGTCTGGGACCTCTCAGCAAGTGTCCCAGGGTATACAAGTCTGTCTGCATCCACTAGGTGCTCAGCATACGTTTGGGCTGGGGTGGGGTCTCAGTGAGCTCTCAGGGTGAGGCCAGCAGAGTTTGTCAGGCCCCAGCAGACCAAGATTTGGCTGTGTAGGTAAAGGGTAAAGGGTACCTGTGAAGGGTAGAGCTCTATACTGTTCGGGCATGCGAGAGGACGATTTCTCCTGCCCTAGAACCACACAACTAGTCTGTCCCAGTCTGCCAGCAGCCTGATCTCAGCAGGGCAAGGCCACTGGGAGTCAGGAGAGGGGGAAGTGATGGTCAGGCTTGGGGGAAATGGAGAGTGTGGCCCCTGCTCCAGGGCCACCAAACTCAGCCTGTCCCAGATTCTTCTTCCCAGACCTCGACAGGGTGGAGCCACTAGGAGTCTAGAGGGCGGGAGCTAGTGGATCTGCCACCGTGGGGGAGTGCCAATCAGGTTAAAGGGAAAGTAGGGGAATGGCCCACCCTAAAGCCTCACACCCCCTGGCACCAGACTGACACCCTCTGAGTCTACTCAGACCTCCGCACCCTAGTCCAGGAAGCTGACTCCTCAGCAGGGTGTGAGGTCTGCAGGGTGGGGCCTCTGGGTGGAGTCCAGAGGGTGGGGCTATTGCATTCTCCCAGGCCCAGGCCTTAAGTTGTCTGCACAGCAGGAGGTCCTGGTGACTGTCTCCTCAGTTCTCTCCCCAGTGCCACACCCCAGGCTGTCCCTCACACCACTCTAGTCTGCTCTGCTCTCCCACCCCGGAGCCCAGGGGACTGGGCTGTGAAGGAGATTTTGTGCGTTGCCCCTTAAGACAGGAATCTCTAGCAGATTTCTGTCTCTCCCTGGCAGACAGAATCCCCACTGCTTTTCGCAGCCAGATATATGTGGGTGCTTCTTCCCAGCTCTGGTGCTGTGGGCTAGGGAGCCTGATGTGGGGTTGAAACCCTGTGCTTCTCTGTAGCTGAGATCCCTCTGGACTCTCGGTTGCACCCGTGGGAGAAGGGCCCGCCCTTCTTGCATGTCCGTACTTCGTGCTAGTCTCAGTGCACCTTCTTCTGTACATCGTTGGCTAGTACAGCTTCTCTGCAGCTAGTGTGCAGGAGGTTGTTCACGTGGGTCACTTCATATTTTAGTTGTAACTCCAGTCTGGTCCTGGGAGGTGGTGAGTGTAGCTTCCACCTGCTTGCCTCCTTCTTCAGGAGCTGTATCCATGAAGGACAGGAGTAGAATTTCAACATTTTAAAGATTTTACTTTATTGCTCATATTTAATATATCCTGATGTTGAATATTATCAGTAACTTTTACTTAGCTGTCAGCGTAATTGTTGCTCCTTTAAAGGTAATGTGTGTCCTTATTTCTGGCTACTTTTAAGCTTTTCTCTTTGAATCTGGCTTTCGGCAATTTTACTATTCTGTAGCTAGGTGTGAAATTTTAAAAAATGTACAAATGTGAGTGTGAGGGGCGCAGACCCCTGTGCCGTCAAAAACCCACGTAGAACTTTTGATTCCCCCAAGACATAACTCTCCTTGACCCCCACAGGACGTTGGTTCTAGGACCTCCGTGCGTAGTGAGATTGTTGGTGCTCCAGCCCCCTCCCCCACAGGAGGTTGGTTCCAGGACCCCCGTGCGTAGTGAGATTGTTGGTGCTCTGCCCCCTCTATAAAACGGTGTCACCCAGTGACTTTCAGCTTTTTCCATCTCATGGCACACACAAATTCACTACTAGAGTTCTTCACACCAGAAAATTTGTTTTATTTGTGACAATCTGACCAGAAAAATAGGTATAATTTTGATTCGTTCACACCGGATGGCTGTTGTGGTGTTGGCTGTTGTCGTTTTTTTATTTGATAATTTGGTGGAAAAGAGGTACTGCATGTTTTAAACATTCTTGCGGGGCACCCCTTGCAAATTGCTGGTGTAGATTAGCGCACATAGCTGGCTGTTCACACTCGTGGACTCCTAGCCTCTGATGGAAAACAGTGCAGGTATTTGTTGGAAGGCATCCACGGATAAGACATCAACACATTTCAGATCCGTTTACTCAGTGGGCCAACTGTATTCTGCTTTTAGAGCGCCTTGAACCTGTGGTTTGATGTATTTCATCAGTTTTAGAAAATTCTCAGCCATTGTCTAAGTATGTATGTATGTGTGTATGTACTTATTTATTTACTTTAAAGATTTTATTTATTTTTAGAGGGGAGAAGAGAGGGAAAAATAGAGGGGGAGAAACATCAGTGTGTGGTTGCCTCTTGTGCGTCCCCAGCTGGGGACCCGCAACCCAGGCACGTGCCCTGACTGGGAATTGAACTGGCGACCGTTTGGTTTGCAGGCTGGCGCTCAGTGCGCTGAAGCCACACCAGCCAGGGCCCATTGTCTAAGTATTTATGTATCTGTTTAAATCCTTCTTCTGTCTGATTTCTTTCCCTCTGGGACTCCAAAAACAAACATCTTAGTCCTTTATCCTCTGTGTCTCTCCACACCTCCCTTGATTGATTTTCTTCTGACCTGTCTTTCTGCTTCCTAATGATTTCTTCAACTCTCTTTAATCTACCATGCAGTCAATACATCGAGTTCTTAATTTCAGTTTTATAGTTTTTAGTTTTATAATTAGTTTTAAAAATCGTTTCTAGATCACAGCTAAATTTCTCAATTTTTGTCTGTCGTTTCTTTAAACATTTTAAGTATACCTGAAGTCTGATAATTCCAGTATCCAGGGTCCCTGTAAGTCTCTTCCTGTTGTCTGTTTCTGCTGGTTTTCATTCATGTTGTTTTGTCTTTTTGTTTGTCAAATTATTTTTGATTATGTGCCAGACTTTATTTACACGGATGCTTATAGATTCATTTGAGGCTGTGCTAGTGTTATGCTCCAGAGCGTTTGATTTGCTCCTGCCTCCAGCTTGAAGATAACTCGCAATTCAGGATCCCATTACCCTTTGAGGGATTGAGAGGGTTAGAAGGTGGGCTATAGTCTCTGAAGTCTTGTCGATTTCTGGAATACCTTTCTGGGTTCAGCCTGCTTTGGGGAATCCATTTCGAACTTGAGGTTCTCCAAGTGTATTTCCTTTCCCCTCTCCCTGCTACCCTGGGCTCTGGTCCCTTTCCCTTTATTCCTTCCGTGTGGTTAAAAGCACCACTCAGCTATTTTCTTCAGAATCTTTCAACATCAGAGAAAAAAAGCCACACAAGGGCTCCTATCCCCCTCTGGGTACTGACCTCATAAATCTTCACTATCTTTTTAGACCCCTACTGCCTTTACACATGTTTTTTTAAAAATGTTTTATATTGCTTTTCTAGTGGTTTTCATTAGGAGGATTGGTCTAAATTCCCTAGTTGTCGACAATTGGAAATTAGTTCCCTCAAAATAGATGTTTAGCCCTGGCTGGTGTGGCTCAGTGGATTGAACACTGGCCTGTGAACCAAAGGGTCACTGGTTCAACTCCCAGTCAGGGCACATGCCTGGGTTGCAGGCCAGGTCCCCAGTGGGGGGTGCGTGAGAGGCAATCACACATTGATGTTTCTCTCCCTCTCTTCCTCTCTCCCTTCCCTTCTCTCTAAAAATAAGTAAATAAAACTCTTAAAAAAATTAGATGTTTACTCAGTTTATAGAGAGAACTTACATGTTTTTAAGTAATTAGGGAAGAAGAATAGACAAGCAGGAATACAGTGGCAGATTCTGCCGGTGGTTGAAATAATGATAATAATAATAGTTATATTTGTGGAAAAATTACTATGTACAGTGTATTCATTGAAGCTTTAGAATAAACCTCTGAGACATGAACTATGGTTGTCCTTGTTTTAGCATGCCAGACTTGGGACCTGTATAGATAAAGTAACTTGACCATGGTCACAAATCAGTAAGTGATGGCCTGGCTCTCAGATTTGTGCTCACTGACAGAACAGACGGCCCCAGTCAGATGGCTGGGCAAGAGAGATCCTGGGGTGCCAGGGGAGCACCAAAGGTCTGTGGAGTCAGCGTTGGGGCAGACATTTGCATTCGATGATTTTTAGCAATCAGGAAGTAAAGAGGAGACTCTTCTCCCTTTTTTTCCAATACCAAATCACTATCAGTTCATAGTATTTAGATTTATAGTAATTATACATTATAATTTGAATGTGTATGATCTGTCTCAGGAACCTATTTGCTGCCTCTTACAATCTGTCATTGAAAATGGTCATGAGAGTCTAAGTTGACTTCTTACAAATTATTATGGTGACTCTTAGTATGGATCGTGTCAAAGAAGAAATATTATATATTGTCATTGTTAAAAACTCAGAAATTAAAAGTCAAGCCAAATGAAAGCCAAAAAATGAAAGGGATGGAATATACTTTATCCTCCAGATCAATTGCTTTTTAATTTTTCCAGTCTTGTTTTCTGTACATCTTTGTTTTTTAAAGAATGGATTTTCCTTTATATGTTTATAACCTATCCACCGCCCATTTGACATATTGAATAACATTCCAAGCCATTAAATATTTTACAACATAGCTTTTACTTGAATCACTTTTTATTGTTTGAGGCTTTTGAACTCCCTGCATTTTTTAAATGTACAGTGTCCATGATGAATTTGGAGTACTTTAGATGAGGCACAGGCATTTCGAGTTCCTCAGTCAGGATACAGCCCTGCCAGCCAGCAGGTTGGATATTTGCCAGCACTACTGAAACCAGTTTGAATATTTGATTGCATTTTGCCCTTATTTTTATAAAAACTGAGTGAGAAATGGGGAAACTGCTTGTTTTATTGATAAGAAACACATGGTTTAATGGAGTTGGTGCTTATTTGGTGCTTTTTAGGTTGAGTCTTTGAATTTAGGTGAATATGCAGTAGGAAATATTTATGTAGGAGAAGTTAAGGAATGTTTATAAAATGGCAGGATTAAATTTTCAGGAATTTTACTGAAACACTAGGAATAATTGAGATCACTACAAATTATTAGCTTTAGTAGCCCAGACCCAATAACATGCATGCCTTTAAACTTGCTCATCTTTTCAGGAATATATTATATATAAAGGTAAAGGTCTTCCTCTTCTATAATTTATTTAATTCATTCCTTTATCATTGTGCATTTACATTTCTAATTTTTCTCTAAACAGTGTGCAGTGGCTTTATCTTTTTATCCTTAGAGCTGGATCTTAAATTGACACTTAAAAGAGCCCTTGAATATAAGTTCTTCAAGAGTTGAAGACTGTCTGTGGTAATAAGTTCACTTGAGTTCTTCATAATCATCATCATTAGCACACATTTATTAAATTGCTGTGTGCCAGACACTGTCCCAGAGCAGATGACACAGCTGAGCAACATACAGGTCCTGAGATGGTAAATGAAAGAAACTTTTTGTGCTGTTGGAAAAATGATAGTCAATAGTTCGCCAATCTTTCAAAGTAGATTAATTTAGCTTATCTTTTGAAACCTGTTTTTTATAGGGGTTTACTTCCAGACATTTTACATTGTCAGCCACAAGCTACAAAAATTTAGGGATTGTACAACTCAAATTCCATAGTCTTTGGGTGTGGTAAAATATACATAACATAAAGTTGACCACTTTTACAGTTTTTAAGTTTATAATTCAGTGACATTAAGTATACATACATAATGTTGAGCAACCATCAATATTGTCCATTTCCAGATTTTTTTCTGGAACAGAGAAACAGAAACTTGGTACCCCTTAAATAATAATTCCCTGTCCCCTCCCCGTCCTCGTCCCCACCCCACACCCCCATGCCCCTGGAAACCTCTCAGTGAGTTTGTCTATTCCAGGTTCCTCATATAAGTGGAATCATAAAATATTTGTTCTTGTGTCTTTGGCTTATTCCAAGGCTCATGTATCGGAATGTCATTTCTTTTTAAAGCCGAACAATATACCATTGTGTGCGTATGTGCAACATTTTGTTTATTCATTTGTTAATGGAAATTTAGGTGTTTCCACCTTTTGGCTATTGTGAATAGTGCTTCTGTGAACAATGTTGTATACTACGTTTCTGAGTTCCTTCTTCCTTCCTTCGGTTCTTTTGGGTGTGCCCTGAAACGTGGAATTGCTGGATCATATGGTAATTTTATGTTTAACTTTTTGAGAACTACCCCACTGTTTTCCACAGTGGCTGCACCGTTTTACAAAAATTCCCACCTTCGCTGCATGCGGGTTCCGGTTTCTCCACATCTCCACCAACACTTGTTTCTATTTCTTTTATAATTGCCATCCTACTGTGGGTGTCAAGTGGTATCTTACTGTGGTTTTGACTTGCACTTACCTGGTGAGTAATGATGCTGAGCCTCTTTTCATGTTGGCCATTTGTGTGTCTTCTTTGGGGGAACATCTGTTCAAGGCTTTTCGAGTTGGGTTTTTGTGGCGGTGGTCGTTGAGCTGTAGTTCTTTATGTATCCTGGATATCAATCCCCTATTAGATGTGTGATTTGCAAATATTTTCTCTCGTTCTGTAGGCCATCTTCACTCCCTTGGTAGTGTCCTTTGATGCACAAAGGTTTTTAATTTTGACCAAGTCCATTTAGCTATTTTTTCTCTTTGTTGACTATGCTTTTGGTATCATATCTACAGCACTGTCAAATCAGATGTTGTGAAGATTTTTGTTTTCTTCTAAGAGTTTTATCTTCATAGCTCTTACGTTTATATTTTTGGTACATTTTTGAGTTAATTTTTGTATATGATTTAAGGTAAGGGTCCAGCTTTGTTCTTTTGCAGGTGATTATCCAGTTTTCCCAGCAATATTTGTATAAAAAAAAAGACGACTTCCCTTACCCCATGGAGTGGTCATGGCACCCTTATAAAAAATCATTTAACAATGTGTGCAAGAATTTATTTCTGAGCTCTCTATTGTATGTCTGTTTTGTGGTTTTTAAAAAATGCTAGTAACACACCATTTTGATTCTTTTAGGTGTGTAGCATTGAAATTAGGAAGTGTGAGTCATGTTTGTTCTTTTTTAAGGTTGGGAGATTCT
>VMDR010032248.1:0-11774 GCA_007922815.1 Macrotus californicus
CTTTAGAGGTTCCTATGCTTTATACTTTCTCATGATTTCATGATTTTTCATGATTTCTCAGGTATTTTCACTGAAATCTAGAATTCATAAATTACTGGGTTAAACCATTTTTTTTCATGTTATTAAACTGTGATCTAAACTCATTAATTGCCTTGTCTAGAATCTTACAAGTTATTGGCAGAGTCAGGACCAAGACCCTATGTCCATGTTTTCACTGGCTCCTGCCTGGCCAATAACCGGCATGATTGGATGGATGACTCTCGTCGGACTCTCTGTTTTATTACTGCAAAGGCATGAGAGCGTTCAGTTATTAAACCATTGGTTCGAGGGTGTATTTCTAAATATCCAGATAGAATTGCTAACATTTTATGCTTACTGAATATTTTACCACTTATAAAAACTATGTTTTTAGATATTACAGGATAGTACCAGATACACTCATGAAAAGGATTGGAAATATGTGTTTTAAGTCATCTTGATTTAGAGCTGGGTAATTGGAGAAGAGAGGAAAGGTATAAAGTGTCATTAATCTGATAACCCTTATTACATTTAGAAGTCATTACACTGAATGTAATGGGAGGTTAATTAGATTTTATTTAATATACCTTTTCTTATGACTGACGATTATGGACTAAATTCTGGTGATCAGATCCTGGTTTATATTTTGAATTGTGCAATGCCCGCAGAAACTGAGTGTAAATTAGCAAACCCATGTAGCACTGGGACATAATAAGCATTCGGTAAATGTTAGCTAACTATAATTATTGTTATGATGTTGCTGTAGATTCTGGATTTTCTTTCAATTTTTGTTGGATATCTGGTGTAGGGTTGAGCTTTTCTTTTTCTTCATCTTGCCTTTGCAGGAGGGAGAGGGCAGATCTAACTCAAGACTGACCAGAAGATTTGCAGAGATAAAAATAGACTCGGTGACAGAATTTCTGGCACATGTCCTTATTTCATCAAATAAAAACTTACTCGGACTGTGGTTCATTAGAAATTCCTTTACTCTGATTTGGACGGTGTTGTTCGTAAGACCGAAAGAACACATTATCAAAATTATTCAGTTGTATTTACAGCTATCGGCTTAAAAGAACTTCCTTTATGTCTCTATTCACCCTCCAGGCTTTCTTTATCTTAAAGCTCTATTATGTTATGAAAAAGGGAAAGTTATAAGATGTTGTATTTTAGTTACTGGAAAAGTGTTTTGAGTTCAGTTGTTTAATATTTGAGTCGCACGTTAGAATTTTGCTCAACTGCCTAGAAATTAGTCTTTAAAAGGTTTGTGGAGTTACTACCTTAGTGAATCGCAGATTACTTTCTGAGTCCATTGAACGGATCTGATGCGCTCTGCTCTGTAGACTGAGTAAGAATGACGCCATGGTCACCCAGCGTGTGTGCTGACTAAGAGGGCTCCAGAGCCATGCTCCTCAGGGCCCACCATCCTTTCAGGACATGTGACAATGCGTGTTAAAAATAAATTTATGTTTGTATCTCTTACCAATATTCTTTTAAATAAATTTTGAACTACTAAGTAGCAGCTCACTTTGACTGTTTACTTAAGACTGTGAATATAAATCTAGGTCATACTTCTTTGCTGCTATTTAAGGCATCGGTAACTAACCTATTACAGCTTTTCTGGTTTTAGAGCTCTTAGTCTACACTGTGCCCTGTAGATTGTTTTTATGATTGTCTGTTCTTTACTAGAAGTCACTTCTAGTACGTTTACAGTATTTCTGATTTCACAGTTTCTAAGAGGGAATTTTGCTGTGGCTTAAAGCTTTAGCGTTTTAATTTGCTCCTTGCCTTCCCCAGCCTTCTACACACACTTATCCCCCTGCCGAGGACACAGGGGAAGTAGGCGTAAAGGGGACTCATCACATCAGTATAAAAGCAAGATTTTCCTTTGCGTGGATAAATGTTGTTTGCCACATTGAAAACTTAAAAATTAAACAAGACAAAAGAAACGCTCATCTTAATAGATGCAGAGAAATCATTTGATAACAAGTTCAACACTCGTTCATAAATATCTTAGAAATTAGAACTAGGGAATTTCTTTAATATGTTTAACATTTCTACCCGAAAACCTCAAGGAGATTTTATTCTTAGTAGTGAGACATAAGAAACAATCTATTTAAAGTCAGGAAGCAGATCATCCTTTATCGGTGGATTAGTGGAATTAGACAAAGAGAAATAAAAGGGATGTAAAGGAAGAAGCAACTTGGTATTTTTTGCAGATGGTTGTCTACAAATCCAGAAGAATCTATGGTCAGATTAACAGAATTGAGCGGGGTTGCTGAGTAAAAGATAAAGAACACAATGCCAGTAAAAGAGCTTACGTTTATTTGCTAAGTGGTTTTCTGTCTAGCACTAAGTGCTTTATACTCTTATTTGATCCTCACGACAATCCTATGAGGTAGTTAATATTTTTAACTTTTTCGCCGATGAGATAAGGACAGAGCGTGCAGTATGGCTAGAAGTCTCGGGCACAGTTGGGTCCCGCAGTCTGACACGCCGTGCCCATTGCCTTCTGTGCACTAGTAGTAAACTGTTAGAAAATATAGTTTGGAAAATCGTGCTATTTACCATACAGATCATTAAGTTCCTAAGGATATCTCTAACAAAAGTATGTAAGACCTTTATGGGAAAAGAGTAGAAACATTTATTGAAGGACATAAAAGAATCTTAAATAAGTGGAGAGAGAATACCGTGTTCATGGATGGGAAAGCTCACGGTCACAAAGAGGTCCGTTCTCCTGGAGGGGAACTGCAGTTCAGTGCCGAGTTCATCAGATTCCCAGGAGGGTTTTTTTCCCTTTTATAATTTGACAGGCGGATTCTAAAATTCATATGAAAGAGTAAAGGGCTAAAAATACAAAGGCAATTTTGAAGAATAAGAGTGAGTGGAGGGACTCACCTTTCTAGATACTAAGACTTATAAAGTCTTAGAAATTAAGAAAGTGAGGTATTGATGGAGAAATGGACTGATAGAATTCCATTACATATTACGTGTGTTTTTCATGTAAGAATCAATCTTACACATTAGTGGAGAGAGGATTATTCAATAAAAGGTGAGGAAACAATTGGTTACATATAGGGACAAAAGTAATATGATGTGTGTGTCTGCCTCACCCCAAAAACTTTGAACATAAAAAAAGTTCACCGCCAACTAAAAATCTAAAAAAGTGAAATTCTTTTAGAAAAAGGGGTGTAGAAGAAATAGAGGACCTTGGGTAAAGAAAGGTATCTTAAAGCATGGAAACTTGAATTTTTTGACCTGCAAAATTTTATACAGTAAAAGATAAACCACAAATGTGGAAAAAGATGTTTATGATGTGTATAATTGACAGAGGATTTATTTCCAGATTAAACAATTTTGCCTATCATTAGGAAAAAGATAACCAAATAGTAAAATGGGCAAAGGGTGTGAATAGTTACCTCTCTGAAGAGGAAAACTGAGTGCTGAATGGACAGTAAACAGAGGAAGCAGTGCCTAACCTATCAGCAAGTACAGAAATGCATTTTGAATACCATTTCACAGTGATCAGATTGTCAAAATGTGAAGACGTCCGATAGAACTAAATAGGACAAGAAATGAAGAGTAGTGACCCAAAAATACTTTCCGTAGGAACGTATATTGGTAAGTCATTGTAGAGAATATATTTGCAAACCTGAAATAAAACACAAGCGAACAATCCTAGTCCTAAACACGAGTGCCAGAGAAGTTCTCTCCCCTGTGCCCAGGGAGGCACTCTGACATTTTTTAATGCCTCCCTGAGTTTAATAATGAAAACCTGGAAACCGTCGAAAGGGCAGCCAACAGGAGGCAGAAGATCCAAGCTGTGGGTGTATACTTGGGAGGGGAAACTGTAATGTAGTTAAAGTGCAAACGCTGAGCCACAGTTACGTATTCTCAAAATTTACAATTGCAAAGTTTTCATAGAGTATAATTTCATTCATTTCTGAAAATTTTAAACACAGGCAGAAAGATAGTAAATGTTGTTCATGTTGTGTTACTATATTTACATACACATGAGTTAAAGTGTAAAAACGTGCATGGAAATTGTACTGAATTCAGGACATAGGTTCTCTCTGTAAGAATAGGATCGAGAGAAACGCACAAGAGTTCAGCTCCATCCGTAGTGCTTTATCTTTCTTAATTTTAAAAAAGGAAACATAAATTTGAGGAAGCAGTATGGTTAAAGGTTAAGATGTGAAAAAACTAGATGGGTACATGGGTATTTGATATATTCTCTTAAACTTTTCTGTGTAACCCAAGTATTGAGTAATTCTTATAAACTGTTTTTACTTTGAGCTTTAATACTTCCATTAGTTTCTTAACTCCTGATGACCCAGGGTAATTGTGACCCAGGCCTGTTTCTTCTGGTTGTGTTTTTCAATTAGTGGTTTGTCCTGGAAATAATCTCTGAAGACTGTAAAGTCAGCAGTGGTACCCAGGTTAAAACTAAGCATAATATAATAGGCTTTTTTGTCTGAGCAATTTTTTTTCTAAATTCAGTTTTTAGATACTCTTTTGAAGAGAAGAATTTTTTCTTAATCCTTACCCTAGGACACGTTCACTGATTTTAGAGAGAGAGGAAGGTGGAGGAGAGAGAGGGAAAAACCCAACATCTGCGGGAGAGAGAAACATCAGTGGGTTCCTCCTTTACGACCCCAAATCAGGGATCAGATCTGCAGCCTAGGTATGTGTGCTGTTTGAACCCTCAAGCTTTTGATTTTTGGGGCGATGCTCCAACCATCTGAGCCACCCAGCCAGGGCAAAGAGCAGAAGTTTTTACATGAGTCCATGTTATATAACAACGTAAGAAAAAAATCAATTTGACATCGCTCAGAGAAAAATATTTTCTCCCTATTTCTTGGTATGAATAGATACATGGTTATGCCTTAAAAGCAAATTCATGGAATTTTGTATTAAAATTCAAATTTTTTTGTATTTATTTGATATAAGATATTTCTTCATTTCCTTTTTTTGTGTGTCTCAGCTTTGGGTTTTTGTTCTGTGGTTACCATGAGGTTTGTATAAAATGTCTCCTAGGCCATTTTCTTCTGATAACATCTTAATCTTTATTAATCTTAAGTCTTTAATCTTAATCTTTATTAATCTTAAATCTTTATTTCCTCCTAGATGAGGTCCATCTTTTCCTTCTTCCCTTTGTTTTTATTGTCACAAATTACTCCTTTCTATGTTGTGCTCATTACCAAATGGAAGTAACTGTAGTTATTTTTAATGCTTTTCTTCCTCTTTTGACCTTTATGTTATAACTAAGTGTTCAGCCCCCTATTCTGAAATAGAGTTGCAATTTTCTGCTTAATGTTTGTCACTTTACTCAAAGTTTTGTGTACTTCTGTCTTTTTGTTTCAGGCAGAAGAGCTCCTTTTAACTTTCTGGTAATGCAGGTCTTGTGTTGGTAAATTCCTCCAGCTTCCGTTTGTCTGGGAAAGCCTTTATTTCCCCTTAACATATCAAGTACAATGTTCTCAGTGATTTTTATCTCTCAATATTTTGAGTGTATTAGTCCTCTCTTTCTTGGCTTGCAGAGTCTCTGCTGAGAAATGAGATGCTAGCCGATGGGGTTTCCTTTTCAGGTCACCCTTCCCTCCCCAGCCCCTCCCACCAACCACCCTGCTACTGCTTTGAGAATTTCTTCTGTATTATTGACTTCGGTCAATTTTCATATAATGTGTCCTGGAGAAGGTCTTTTTACATTGAAGTGTTTTGTTAGCTTTTGTACTTAAATGTCCAGTTTCTGCCCCAGGTGTGGGAAGTTCTTACCTTGTTCGAACAGGCTTTCTGTTTCGTTCCTCCTCTCTTCTCCTTCTGGGACAGCCATGATCCTTGTGTGGCCCTTTCTAACGCAGTCAGAGAGTTTTCATAGAGTTCTTTGATTTTAAAAACGTCTCCATTCTCCTCTTCCACCTGAGTCATTGCTAGGTTTTCATCTCCGAGCTCGCTCATTCTCTCTTCCATCTGGCCTGCTCCGTTCCCAGTGCTCTCTGGTGTGTTCTTCATCTCATTATGGACTTCTTCAGGTCCAGGCTTTCTGTCTGGCTCTTTTTTAGACTTTCAACGTCTTGGATAAAGTCCTCTTTCTGCTAGTTACATTTTATTCCTGAGCCGATTGAACTGCCTAAGTTTTCTAGTATCTTACTGAGTTTCTTTATGACTGCACTTTTAAATTCTTTATCATTGGAGATCGCAGTCTTTCTTGACTTTGAGTTTGGTTTCTGGAGAATTGTCACTTTTTATACCATGTCACCTTGGTTATCCATGATCCGTCATGTATTGTTCCTCTGCCAGCCCATTGGGAGTAGTGAGCACCTCTTATTAGGTACCATTTTGATATTAATGATTCAGCAGTTTGATAATCAGTGCAAGTTTTGGTTCCCTCTTGCCCTGAGCGTTGGGTGTATCTCTGGGGCCTCTGTGCCCTGTCCCCGTCTGCGTTGTGGGGGATGTGGGGCAGGGGAAACACTGTGGTCTTGAGAGTCTTGGCCTGGGTGACTGGGTGCCCCTGCCGTGTCTGGGTCACCTGGGTCTCAGGGCACAGCCACTGTGTTGTGGGTATGTGGTAGTTGAGAAGGGAGTCAAGTTTGCAAGGTCCCCTGCCCCCCGCCACCTGCTGCTACCTGGTTTTCTATGGCTGCAGCCATTGCAGTGATGTAGCCAGGAGACTGGGGGTATACTTTCACTGTGGCTGCCAGGCTGCTCCCCCTTGGTATGAACACTGCCACAGCTGGGGGAGAGAGCCAGATTCCTGGGTGCTGAGGCTGCTCCTGCCTCTTTGCTCCTTTGCTGGGCTGAGCTGGGCTGGGCTGTGTTGCAGGGCCGGTACCCTGCCTCCTCTGCCGCTGCCATTTTGGCTGGGGCTGTGGGTTCAGCTGAGGTGTCTGGGGAGGCAGGGTTGCGGGGTGTGTCTCTTTACCATTCTGCCTTCACTACACGTGCCAGCACACCCACTTCCAGGTATACCACTGTGTGCATCTTTCAGGTGTCTCCTCGCTGAGCAGGGAACCTCTGTCGTGTTATAGATGCCCTACTAGTTGTAGATCAAAAGGGAGATGGATACAAAGGGGTCCTCTCACCCTGCCATGATGTTCAAAGTAGTTCAAAGTGTGCAACAGAGACGTAGAATTTGGATGGTTATAAGAGAACCTTAAATTTCATGTAGTTCAGTGGCCTGTACTTCTGCTGTTAAATTTCCACCAAATAGTCATTTAATCTGTGTTTGGAAACTTTGAGCAGCAGAAGGATTTGGGTCCAGCTGTGAGAATCCGTTGGGCATGTTACACATTACACTCACACTTTATTGTATCTTAGGGTTAGTCGGTACCACGTCCTCAAGTGATATGCCTCCCACCTCTGCCCTCACTTTTTGTCTGCCTGCCTCTGAGTTTACCACAGATCTCCGAATGTGGTGCGTGTGGTTGTACATCATGCTGAGGCCCTTATCTGGCACAGGTCATCGTGCTTTAATTGCCTGAGAAATTAATTCAAACCCAGACTTTTCTCAAACCAGTCTTGGGGATTTCTGAGACCTAATTTAGGGAATTCTAGGTGAAATATTATGAGCAAGTGGAA
Source organism: Macrotus californicus (assembly GCA_007922815.1). NCBI lineage: Eukaryota > Metazoa > Chordata > Mammalia > Chiroptera > Phyllostomidae > Macrotus > Macrotus californicus. Next base: position 7,597 of record VMDR010032248.1, read on the forward strand.
ATTCTTTCTTTTTTAAATACTGATTTGAGAGAGAGAGAGAAAGAGAGACAGATACATCAGTTTGTTGTTCCACTTATTCATGCATTCATTGGTTGCTTCTTTGGATGTTCCCCGACCCAGGATGGAACCCACAACCTTGGCATATGGCGATGACGCTCTAACCAACTGAGCTACCCGGCCAGGGCAGAATTCTTTGGTTTTGCTAGAGAAATGCTCTACTTGTCTAATTGAAAACACCCAGTGCCCCACTTCTCCGCGTCAAAGTTCACTGTGGCTTCCTGAACTGTATGTTTTTAACCTATCCCAATAAACCGGTTATTAGTGTCATAAAGATCTGCCTTGGAGATTAGTGCGTGTCATGCTGCTAAAGTTTTTCACTGCTGGAAAGACTGGTTGGTTGGGTTTGCCTCAGGTTTGAAAAGGTTGCGGATATAAAATCTATATGGTTTAAATAGTATGGAAGAAGTTACCATTGTGACATCCTGCATTTTAACTCTAGAATATGGACATTGCCTATGAAATGGTGTGATTTGCTTTTGTCTAAGTAGTGTTTTGTGTTTTATTTTTGATGTATTTTATCTGGAAATGTCATTGTTATCCTTTTCATTTCTCTAATCCAGCATATTCGGTGGACTTTAACCTGCCCGCTGCATTTTACTGTTCCTCTGTTGAAACGTTTGTATAAGCACTGAACTTTCTAACATCAACCCCCATTCTACCTCCTTCAGTGGAAACCTTGCGATATCACTGATAGTATTTCAGACTTCCTCAGAAGATAATTTACTAACCAGTTTACTCATTGGCTCTGAGGCAATGTGTGGGAGACTGTGTGTCTACTAAGCTCATTTTGGCCATTTTATTGTCTGAGAAATGAAAAGGAAATGTAAAGTGAGGACATTAATATGAAGAGACATTTATATTGGGAAGTATATCGGAGTATAACTAAATTTAATACTTATATTAGTTTATGTTTATATTAGTTTACATTTCCAGTGCAGTGGAATTTATCTATCTTGACAGATAACTGATTATTTAAATGTGGATGCCAGAGCTTTGGACCACAACTCCATCACAGTGGGTTAGAATGCCATTTCTAGTAAATAACAGCAACATAGACGGTGTACAGTGCAGCTTTGTCTTTCTTCGAGGACTTAGTAACCATGTTAAGATTGTGTTCTATTCATAACCACTAAGAATATCAGTTATTACAGTGTCTCAGATTGGGATATGGATTGTTAGGGAGACACTACACCCACCAAATTCTCATTACAAGTTTAGCTCTAAAGTTCCCAGTTTATTTAGCAATGTTTTTGGAAAGGTAACAGAAGCAAGTTGGCCGCACAGAGCAGAAGCCAGGTTTCACATATACCAGCAGTTTTCCAGAGCCCTCGGGTACCAGACGAGGGCAGAGGAGCTAATGACACTTTCCAATGGTCTTAATTTTGTGTCATATTTGAGCCCTTACTTGAATCTTGTGTCATTATTTAGGACAAATAAACAGCCTTTACTCTAACAGGAAAGGATGGCCAGGCTTCCTTGTCCTTGAGCCAGACTTAGCACCACAAGCAGAGCCTGAGCTGCCTGGTGTCCCAGGAAGGCCCGTTCTTCACAGGCTGCCCTCCGACAGGTGTGCTGCGCTTGTGTGTGGGGGTTCGGTTGGAGGAGCGCAGTTATAAATGTGCATCCTTACAGGGACCGTTGAGTTGTGAATGTGCATATTTCCTGGTTAATATGTAATTAGTTCCAGTCTATAGTTCCAGATAGGATATTGCTAATTGATGTGAAAGAAGTAAGCATTTTTTGTCTGCTAGTGTGGACCCTGTTCACTATGGAAATCTACTCCTGCAATTATTTAAATGGTCTATCTCCATTTGTACCGAAAACTGTCGCTCCTTTCTTTCTTTTCTTCTCGGGAGTATTGTGATGGACTTACATTGTTTTATTTATTTGATGGTTCACAATAGGTTATAGTCACTCTGTGAGGTGATCAATTCTTTATGATGTCCTAAAGCTGCCCTGTGTGTGCTGAGCTCAATCCTGTTGGCATAGCTCCTAACGGGTGTGGGGGGTTTCCCTTGCTTTCTGTCACAACAAAGTGTTCCAGTCTCACCTGGTGTATTTCCTAATGTCAACTTGCAAGAAGACATTACTCTAAGGAGTCCTGGTTGATTTGATTGGGGAATATTTAGAAACCCAGATCTGAAACTAAGAGTGTTCATTGCAACTGAGATGTCATTGTTTTGAAGCCTTTTCAGGGGCTAGAGCTTAGGGAAAATGGACCACTTAATGATGGGTATGCTTCTGAGAAAAGCATCGTTCGGGGGGGGTTCATTGTTGTGCGAACACACAGAGTGCATCTGTGTACAGAGACTGAGGTGGTATCGTGCACTACACACCAAAGTGGTGTGGGCGGCTATAGCTCCGAGGCTGCAAGCAGCATGTTACTGTCCTGAACACTGTAGACAATCGGACAGTGGTATTTCTGTATCTAAACAGAAAAGGCACAGCAAAAACCTGGTACACAAGGTAAAAGTGGCACACGTGTGCAGGGCAGCTGCTCTGCATGGACTTTGCAGGGCTGCGGGTTGCTCTGGGTGAGTGCCGAGTGAGTGTGAAGGCCTGGTGTGTGGTTGTGCACTACTGCGGACTCGTACACACTGCACACTCAGCTCGGTTTGTATTTCTGTTTATGAAAAGAAATTTTTATTCAATAATAGCTAACCTTAGCAAGCTAACGTTTTTTACTCTGTGAACTTCTTGAAATTTTATTTTCAGTTACAGTTTACATTTAATATTATTTCATATTAGTTACAGGTGTACAGCATAGTGGTTAGACACTCATACCTTACAAAGTGGTCCCCCCCGATCATCCAAATACCCACCTGGCACCCGACATAGTTATTGCAGTGCTACTGACTGTGTTCCTTATGCTGTTTTGTAAGTACCAGTGTGTAGTTCTTAATCCCTTCACCTTTTCCACCCATCCCTCATACTACCCTCCTATCTTTCTCTGTATCCATGAGTTTGTTTCTGTTTTGTTTGTTCATGTGTTTTTTATATTTCACATATAAGCTAAATCGTATGGTATTTGTCTATTTCACTTAGCATAATATGCACTAGGTTCATCCATGCTTTTGAAAATAATAAGATTTCATTCTCTTATGGCTGAGTAATATTCTATTATATATATATCACTACTTTTTTATCCACTAGTCTATTGATTGGCACTTGGGTTGCTTCCATAGCTTGGTCATTGTCAGTAACGCTGCAGTGACCATAGGGGTGCATTTATATTCTTTCACATTAGTGTTTACGGTTTCTCCAGATATATTTCCAGAAGTGGGGTTGCTGGGTTCTAAGGCGGTTTCATGTGAATTTTTTCGGGACTCTCCATACTGTTCTTCATGGTGGCTGTGCTGGTCCACATTCCCAACAACAGTGCAGTAGGGTTCCATTTTTCTCCACAGCCTTGTCAGCACTTGTTTATGGGTTTATTGCTGATGGCCATTCTGACAGGTGTGGGGTGATACCTCATTGTGGTTGTAATTTGTATTTCTCTGGTGATTACTGATATTGAGCATCTTGTCATCTGTCTGTTGACCATTTGTATGTCCTGTTTGGAGAAGTGTCTGTTCAGGTCCTCTGCCCGTTTTTGAGTTGGATTTTTGGGGGTTTTTTGTGTGTGTTGTGTGAGTTCTTCATAAATTTTGGATATTAACCTCTTTTTTTGTATGTAGCATTGGCAAATATGTTCTCCCATTCAGTAGGTTATCTTTTCCTTTTGTTGATGGTTTCCTTTGCAGTACAAAAATGTTTTAGTTTGATATAATCCCATTTTTTAATTTTTTCTTTTGTTTCCCTTGCCCAAGGAGATATATCAGGAAAAAATATTGCTAAGAAAAATATCAGAGACTTTATTGCCTATGTTTTCTTCTATGAGTTTTATGGTTTCAGGTCTCACATTTAAGTCTAACTCATTTTGAGTTTATTCTACGGTGTAAGAAGGTGATCTAGTTTTAATTTTTTGCATGTATTTGTTCAATTTTCTCAACATCATTTATTGAATAGACTCTCTTTACCTTATTGTACAATGTTTTCTTGCCTTCTTTGTCATAGATTAATTGATCACAAAAGCATGGGCTTATTTCTGGGCTCTATATTCTATTCCATTGGTCTCC
>VMDR010032249.1:0-11770 GCA_007922815.1 Macrotus californicus
GTCACACAGAAAAAGGGAGTTTGGGAGAATGTAAATGGTGGCTCCTTAACGCCTCTCTCTTGGTGATGCAATGTTGTCTGTGTTAGTATAGCTTATACTGTAGAACTAGAGAAAAGATATATGAAGGAACAACCAGATGATAAAATACATATGAGGAATAATAAAAATCCTATAAGGTCCCTAACATTATATACAAATATTAAGACAAAATTAATCAAGTATCTGAATATATGACCTAAAATTCTAAAACTCTTAGCAGAAAACAGGGCAAGAGCTTCACAACATTAGATTTAGCACTGACTTCTTGATAGGACATCAAAACCACAGGCAATAAAAGAAAAAAATAGATTTGATTTAATAAACATTTTAAAAAATTATGCATCAAAAATAATATGAATGATTAAAAAGGCAACCCATCAAAAATAGAAATATTTGAATATCATACATCTCATAAATGATTAATATCAAGAATATATATCCCCCTGGCTGGTGTGGTTCAGTGGATTGAGCACGAGCCTGCAAACTGAAGGGTCACTAGTTCAATTCCTGGACAGAGCACATGCCTGGGTGTGGGCAAGGACCCTGGTTTAGGTCGTGCAAGAGGCAAACAACTGATGTTTCTCTCGCACATCGATGTTTCTCTTCCTCTCCTTCTCCCTCCCTCCCCATCTCTCTAAAAATAAATAAATAAAATATTTTTTTAAAAAAGGATATATAAAGAACTCCTGAGATCAAACAACAACAAAAATACCCCAATTCAAAAATAAGCAAAGGACTTGAATAGAGATTTCTCCAAAAAAGATATCCATATGGCCAATAAGCACATGAAAAAACCCTTAGCATAACTAATCATTGGGAAAACGTAAAGAAAAACTACAATAAAATTCCACCTCACAGTCATTAAAATGGCTGCTTAAAAAAAAGAAAAACAGAAAGTAAGTGTTGGTGAGGATGTACAGAAATTGAAATCTTTTTGTACTGTTGGTGGGTATGTAAATGGTACAGCCACTAAGGAAAACAGTATGGTGGTTCCTCAAAGTATTGAAAATTGGAATAACATGTGATTCAGCCATGCCACTTCTGGAAATACATCCAGAAGAACTGAAAGCAGAGTTTTGAAAAGATATGTGTATACCCCTTTTTGTGGCAGATTATTCACAATAGCTAGAATGCCAAGGCAAAGCAAGTTCCATCAATGGTTAAGTGGATAAACACATGTGGCCCATACATTATTCAGCCTTAAAAATGAAGGAAATTCCAACATATGCTACCACACTGATGAAACTTGAAGACATGGCTGAGTGAAGTAAGCCAGTCACACAAAGACAAATTGTGTGTGATTCCGCCGATATGAGGTACTCAGTCCAAATTATAGAAAAAGTAGCATAGAAGTTACCAGGGGAAGGATGAGGAGAGGAATGAGACTTACTGGGGCTAGAGTTTCAGTTTTACAGGCCTGAGAGAGTCCTGGGTGTGGATGGCAGTGATGGCGCCACATTATTTACTACCACTAAGCTGTACCCTTAAAAATGGTTAAGCTGGTTGAATTTTATGTCATTTATATTTTACTACAATAAAAATGTAGACAATGGTATAAGGTCTTCAGAGGAAGAACCAAATGAATATATGTTTAAAACTCTATAGTAAATAAAAATGAAAAATATAGTGCCATTTAGGAAAAAATTAAAGATATTGCCAGTCTCTAAGGAATCTCAGAAATCTCAGTATCTTATCATAAAATCATCTAAAACAATCGATTGAAATAGCTCAGAGAGGCATTTACAAATGCAAGTGTCAAAACAGATAATAGGGCTTCTGCTTCCTTCTTACCCAGCACAACCTGAACACCACTTTTTTCCTTCCCCCTAATAGCATAATAAAATATCTATTTAAAATGTGAGAGTGCAGAGTAGTCATATTTCTAATTAATAGTTTATTTGTTAGCATCAAATTTATATAAAGGTAAAAGGAGAAATAGAACAAGATTACTAGCATTATGAAAATGTACATGAAACCAATTGAAATTGCTGAAATTGGATAATTTTTGACCTATAAAAATGGCAGTGTCGCATGGTTCATTTAATAGACATTTGACAACTAAAATAGAATTTTAAAAGGTCTCTAAATGAGGTGCTTGACTTTATTACATATAGTGTACTGAGTTCACAGAATCTATTTTTAAAAATCTGTTGATGTATAACTGAACTCTACATTCATAATATCTGTATCCAAAGAACTTTTGTACTGTTCTTTAATTGGAGAGGGCACTATTTGCCATGTAACGTTAACATGTATCATATCTCTTTTTTCAGATCTTTCTAAGCACGGAAATAATTAATGACTACTAAAACTAGTTTGGCACTTCTTGGATGAATTTGGACATTTTAATTGCTATTAGGGAACCGTTAAGTTGATGCTCAGCCTGGCCTAGCTCTCGGAAAAGCGGACTGTAAGAGTCTGGTTTCCATCCCCGTCCGTTCTCACTGTAATGCAGCAGGCTTCTTTGCATGCTGCACGTATGCATTTGGCTGCAGGTTCACATTGGGGAAATGTCAGTTGGTCTGCTGGTTTCGGTATAACAATACGGTTTCATATAAATATTTAATGTATCTAACTGGTTTTAATGATGTACCACGGTGTCACAACTTGTGATCTTTGTAATGTGTTTTATTCTTTGAATCATTTAATTTTGTTAGGCAGACACGTTTTATCTCCTAATGACAAAAGAGAGCACGCTTGTCTCTGATATCTGTTCCTTCCGTGTATCCCGTCTCCACCCTTCTCCTCTGTTAGAGCTGAAGCTTTAAATCTAATCTTTTGTATCTGAAGAAAGGTTTTCCTTATTTTTATTTGGGGGCTGCCTTTGTCTTCCTCAGTTTTTACGTGCAGTCAGACCTGGTTAATCTGAATTAATATGACAAATCCATTTTAGAACTAAATAGAAATCGGTCTAGCAGGTCAAAGGAACACATACAGAAAAAGGTTGAATAGCTGAGTCACTTTTATCAATAGGCAAAGAGAAATATTTTTCATTGTAACAGTATATTTATTTTATATTATTCCTTACTCAAACCCAAGATTTTTGAACCTCAGCACTGCAGATGCTTTGGACCAGATAATGTTTTTTTTTTTTTTCTTTTCTTTTCTTTTGTTGCAGATGTCTTGTACATTGTGGATCATTTAGCAATATCTCTGGTCCCAGCATGCAGCACCCCACCCCCCAATCACGACCATTGGCACTGTCTCCAGACATTGCCAAATGTTTCCTGGGGCCAAAATCGCTGCACGCTGAGAACCATGGCTGTCGCTCCTCTCAAACCTTGATTTAGCTACAGGCAGCCAGGAAAAATAAAGCACGGATTTACATTTCTTGTGTTTAAAAGTCAATTAAAGTTGAATGCAACTGCTAGTAAAAGGACATAAAATGTTACATGGGACTGTACTTGGCAACTGGTAAGAGGCTCCAAGGGATCTCAATATGGTGTCATGCAGTTTGGAAGGCACCTCGTTTATGTTAGCACCTAATAAATGTTATACACTCAGAAATAGCCAGTAAAAAGGGCTTATTAATGAATACTCATCAAGTACAAATGCAACTCTAATTTTAATATATAGACATTCCATTCACTAACAACCTATATCTGAATTTTTAAAGAGTTTCCAGGTACTATGCTCCTGATATTTCAGTCGCTACACCATTATTTATTATAGCCACAAAGTGGAATGGTAGATGTCAGGGGAGATACAGGAATGAACACATCATCTATCCTGGAAGAAATCCACAGCCGCCCAGCCCTTTACCCTAGTGTCTACTCCACAAGAATGACCTTGTCAAAGCTGAGGAGCAGCACCTTGCTTATGCCTCTGGATGTTTGTATCCCAGTCTGCAGTAAAGGTGTATATATATATACATATATGTACATGTATGTGTACATATGCATATGATTATATCTGTATGGTGTTTTTGTTGGTTGATATGTATTTAAGTGACAACATAAATAGATTTTCAACAAAATAAACAAAACACAAATTATTAGTTCCTCTCCTCTCTTAGGTAGAGTGAGTTGTGAGGAAATTCCTTTTGTTTACCCTGAGCAGGATGGAAGTATACATGAGAAAACTTGAATGGAGGGGTTATAACGGTACATAGAAGAAAATTTATGACAAAAACTGCATGGAAGAGGGTTTATGAGACACAAAGACCCTGGTTGGGTGTGAGGCAAAGGCTTTGAATGTATTTAGAGGGAGGGATTGCTGCTTAAAGTTGTGAAATTTTCAATTTTTAAGATATAAATCTTTCTTAAGAGGACATCTCAACACAATTACTAATAATTTCAACTATTTAATGGTTGGACAGAAAACAGTCTGTAAAAAGTGACTGACAACCAACACTCGTGTGGTAGGTTCACCTCCTAGTACAGTTCTCCCAACATCCCTACAAAAGACTCATGGGAGCAAGTGGAAAACTTGGCTGCGGAACGGGTATTTAGAGCCTGCCTCTCGTTCGTTTGATCCCATAGCTTCTTTTTTCTATTTTTCCTACATATGCAATGCATGTTGGCTTTTGCTACTTACCTTGGACCTGCTTCTTCAGTTCATTCCCTCAGACAGGAGGAAATTCTGGTAATTCTGAAGAAGTAAACACTCCACTTTCACTCTGACTTAAGAAATTAAGGTTATTAAGAACACATTTTTCTTATTTTTTCTTCCAGGAGAAAGAGATATTTTAGATATAGTTATACAGGACCTGGTTTATAAGCTACAAACACTACACAATTATCTTATAACTGTAAAATTAGTACTATGTCTTCATGAGCTTTTATGTACTATTCTAGATTCTTTTGGCTTTAAGTGAGAGAAATGGAACTGAAATGAGTTTAAGTAGGACCAAACAAATGAATAAACCAAAAAAGGTAGGGTTCGTGGGAGGGCTCATGCAACTGAGTTAAAAATCCATTGGTACGTGGTTTCAGGCAGTAGGAGATGCAGAGGTTTATAAGATTTTCAGGACTTTCTCTCTCTCTCTCTCTCTCTCTTTTTCTTTTTCTACTTCTCTGACATAATCTTTTTAGATAGTAAAAAAAAAAATAGCCATTATCAAGTCAGGATTAAATCTTGCTAGCTTACTAAATTTTATTCACCAAAAAGGATTCTTAGTTACAAAACAGGACGTAAATATATAACTTATGTAAAGAAGAAAAAATAAATTTATTGAAAAAAATTCAGTACTTTGCCAAATTCACAGGTAGTCTAGGAAACTGGCCTCGAGAGATGGACATAAGTTACAAAGGCTGAGAATCTCAGATCACAGCACATCAAGTTTACTTGAGATGCTGTCTTTGTAGCCATGACTCGTCGTTCCCTACAACTGCTGGTCCTGCTAGCACGGTACAGCAGTGAATTGGCTCAAAGTAACTCCTGTTCTCCAGTCTAAACCCACACAAATCTCTAAGCATCCCTGACATTGGCATCAGGTTAGAGTAGTCTAGGTCTATGCCTATGTCTTATCTTCCAGAGAGCAGATAGAGAGATGCTGTGTTCCCTTTGGTTTCATTATGAGTGGATCCTGCCTTCAAACAAAGCCCATTCAATGAGGATTCCATCTAAATAAGAAATATTTTCAAATGCTGTGTGGCAAAAGGTGATGAATACCCATTAAGGTCTACCCTTTTAGTAGAGAATAAAAGAAAATAGAATTGAGTGTTTATATACATACATGACAGATCAAGCAAGGAAGTAAATATGCGTAGGAGTTATAGTTCTCATTTTTTTAACTAACTTTGGGGCTGGAAACTGTTGTCTTTAAGTTCTCTTCTAAATACACCTAGTTTCTTCTTTTTCAACTAGTAACTCAGCTGTTTGCACTTACATGGTCATGAACAATGCTGTTAATAGAAAATGATGGCATAGAAAACAAACTATGACTTCAGCTGATGTGGCTTGCAGAATGAACCCCAAATCAGCATCAATTTCTATACTAGTATTGTGAGGACACAGTACTTCCCTCTAAGGTGAAAGGCATTAAAGGCAATGAGCTCATCCCTGGGTACTGTTTGCTCTTAGATAGGAGGTTCAAGTATGGTTACCACTGTTGTGGATTAGGTTCTCACTGGGGTGGTAGACAAATCAGCTTACACAACAGGATTTATATGTTGTTGAGCCAGCTCCTGCCAACATATTCTATGTGTTTCTTGGCAGTCTTTCAATTAACTTTATATCTGCTTAAGCTAGCTGATGTAAGCCTCTGTGGTTTACTATCAGAATCCTGAGTGTCTCAGGCCTTTGGTTCCCAGAATGAACTAAAAGAATACCTTTCTTGCTATCTATGAAGGAAGACAAGGCCTTGCTTTCCAACAATTTCCATACAATGGGGAATTGTTCCATAATAGGAAGGACATTTAGATGGTTGGGCACTAAATTGATTTCCTATAGTTGCTAGACAAATTACCACAAACTTGGTGCCTTAAAACAACACAGATCTATTCTATCACAGTTCTGAGGTCAGAAGTTCAAAGTCAGTTTCACTGGGCTAAAGTCAAGACATCAGCAGAGCTGCTTCCTTCTGGAGGCGTTGGGAGGAGAATCTGTTTCTTTTCCAGTTTCTAGAGGCTGCTGGTACACCTTGGTTTATGACCCTTTCTCAGCCTTCAAGGCACATCAGTCTAAACTATTTTCATTGTCATATGACCTTCTTTCTGCCTCTCTCTTAGAAGGACACTTGCAACTGTGTTAGGACCCAACTGGATAATCCAGGGTAATATCCCTATCTCAAGACAATGTAATCATATTTGCAAAGTCCCTTTTATCTAAGGTAACATTCACAGGTTCCTAGGACTAGAACCTAGATATATTTGGGGTCATTATTTAACTTGCCACAGAAACAGATTCTACTCCAAGGAAAATGAAAAACAAAACAAACAACTCTCACAAATAAAAAAGTCTACCCCCAAGAATACCTTTGAATGGCCTGAGCCACAAATCCATCTCTGAATCTAGGGTAGGTGGAGGGTGGCACCATCCAATCCACATAGAATTAATCTTTCTGGGAAATAGCTAAAATTTATGACTTGATTTATATTATGTCACTTAAGACTCATAATTATCTTATAAGTAAGGAACAGCGATTATCTACATTTTATTGATGAGAAAACTGAGGAAAAGAGAAGTTATTTACAAAGACACAGAGAAGTAGGACTTTAATCCAGACATTTTTATTCCAAAACTTGCATGTTTAACCATGAAGTGATGCTAGGGATAAAATGAGGGGCAGGCAAAATAAAACAAAGTCACTACCATCTGTGAGCATGCAACAGTGCATTGTCACAGGTTGAATTCTCCTGAAGCAGATGCTGAGATGAAGTTTGAGAAATAAGATGTTTATTAGGGATCCACACCTGTGAAAGGCCGGGGATGGGAACAGAATTGGGCAGAAGGAGATGTCAGATTCTGATGCAGATCTGACAAAATCTTGGTCAACTCAGTAAAGACCTGGAGAAAATTTCACCCACCATATGGTCCTGTATTTTCCTGAAACAGCTGTACCTTAAGACTCTCAGTCAGTCACCTCACTCAGTCACGGACATGGGTGGCTGTGGGAAGGACATGACCTCAGGCAAAGTGATTCTTAACAGGTGAGGCAGACTTTCAAGGACTAACAGTGGAATGTTGTCTGCTGACCTGAATTCTTGCAGCTGGACAGAGTACTTTCTTGGGAGGAGTTCTGGGGTAGGGTGCATCTCTTTGTCTGCTACACCTACCATTTAGGTAAGTTTTCATTCTTGACCATATATTAGAATCATGTGGAGAATTTTTGAAAAATACCAGTGCCAGGGTCCTATTCCACTGTAATTAATGCAAATCTCTAAGATATGGCATATAAGCAGCATTTTAATAGAACCCGCAGGGTGATTCTAATGTGTAACCAGGATGGATAGAGAGCAAGCCTGAGAGAGTAGGTAATTTTTGGGAACTTCCAAAAATAAGAGGAAAAAAAACTATCTTGGAAAGCCACTTGGGTTGTTAAGAAACTCATTTGTGATAAGGCATCTATAAACATACATTGTAATTAGATTAGGTTTTCCATAACTAATTTTTATATTCATAGATATAAATAAAAACACATATGTATACACACACAAACACATACTTTATATCATTTTTGTTTAAATATTTCAGAATCTCCCCAAACCTGCTCATAGGGTGTTGAAAAAGATAGTTTTTATTCCTTTGGTCTTTAAATAGCTCTCTCTGAAGAAAACTTAATTCTTCAGCATCATGGAACCTCAGATGGATGAATTTCCAAATTTCTATTTATAAATGAAATTCTGATCTCACTGCTGGAAAGGTCATGCCTAGTGTGATCTCTCAGCCATATGGCTGAGAAAATGAAGTGGTAAGTTTAGTCTTCTGAGATACATGTTGATGCCTCGGCTAATTAGTCTTTCCCAAACTTATGTACTGCTATTAAGAGACACGAGACAGAGAAAATCTATGGTATTTAGTTAATAATATACCAACTTACTTTGGAATGAAGCCAGGTAGATCAACTGGTAATCTTAATTAGGAGACATGAATAAGATCTTATAATTCTGAATTATACAGATTAATCACTGTTGCATTCACTTGAATACTTTTACAGCAAAGGTTTAACTTGTTTATAATTGGAATAGCTATTTTAATAAGATAGTTATCTTTATTGGGGTAAATGGCTCTGCTGCTGTATTTCCTGTTTCTCATGGTCAAGATCACTTTCATCTATACTTAGAGATTTCACTCTGGCTCAGGTTTTGGAACCGACTCTGACTCAAAGACCTAGGTAACAATGAAAGGCCTAGGCAGTGAATTGCTGGCTGAGCGTTCTTGCTGGAATGCTGATCTTGGGAAATACAATAATATGCCTCCTCCCTTTGAACCCTTAACTTTGTCTCCATCGCTTAATAGCAGACCTTTGTGATTCCAAGAGCTCATCTGGATTTGCTGCGCCTGCCTGACACGTGAGTCCTTTTAACTATCAGCTCATTCCCTGTTTGGAGTAAGAATATTGAATCTCGGTCTCAGCACTCTGACTTTTAGTGAATAGTTTACAATTTTTGTTCTTGTCTTCCTTTTTTCTAGTAAAAGGATATTTATGAATGATGGGCAAAGAAACAATTTTATAAAAAAGACTCAGAGTCATGTTTTAAAGGTGAATGTGAGTTGTTAAGTGATTGCTGTTGCTAAATCACCAAGTATGGAACCACAGCCCACTACCTATGACTAGTAGGTGGCTGAAAAGAGGGATACAATGTCTACCTAATATGATTTGCATGGATCAGACACCTTTCAGAGTTATGTGCTTGTTTTGATGTTACTAACTGAAAGAGATTTTTTCTACATTTGTAGTTCCTCCTGGGGCAATGGTATGCTTCCTGTCACGTAAAAATATCACGTAAGTCATTATTTTCCAAAAAACACTAACACATAATCTTTTAACTAAATAACAAAGGTATAATACTCTGTGTAGAAAGCATTCTATAGTCTGAATGTTGAAGTGACTTATGAAAAAAAACCAGTTAAAGTAGTAGTAAAAATGCATGTGGAAATACTAGGGCAAATAAAGTTTGCATAAGCAGTGTACATAAGCCATTACCTTTTCTAAATTTTGTTTCTGCTCTTTCTCTTTCAAGGATTGCCTATCCATTATCTCTAGAATAAATTTTTTAGCCTGACCTTTAAGTCCATCAGTGACATGATATGAACCTAATATCAATAAGTATTTATGTCCTTGCCCTCTCTTTCAGGGTTTTGATTTAAAATCTTTAGATTAAAATATATACATATGTATACATATATAAGCATGCATGTATGTATATATGTATCTACATATGTGTCTATCTACCTTCCTATCATCTATATATCTACCTATGTATCATAATCATTATTATCTCTCTGGTACACACTGGACAGAGACCACCGGGAGCACATCTGCAGTAAAAGTTGTGTTTACTGGTTCTTCTTTCAATAAGAGAGATTGTTCAACATGGGAGACCAGTAAAGGGACGTTGGAAGGACTTGTGTTAGGATTTTGATTGTCTAAGAAAGCTTTGAATTGGGTGCTCTCAGAAACTGGGGCAATTCTACAATTTGGTATCTTAATAAGTTTTATCTGGGATGCAGGAGGAGCAAAGTGAGCCTAAAACTCTATTAAGAGAACAGCAGTCACTGACGTCACCTGGAAGAGTGTCATGTTTGATCATTTTCCTGGTTTGTTTTTCTGTGTTTGTCTATTTCATCTGTGCTTTGGTATGGCTCTGAAGTGGTCCTGTCTTTGTCTTGCTCCATCACAGTTACAGAGAAGTCTTTTCTGATGCTGCTGTTCAGTGACATGGTTTACATGTAGTAGGAGAAGCCATGGCTTGGCCATGGAGCCAGCCCAGCTCCCAGCTGACAGCTGTCAGGGCTCCTTTTCCTTTTGCTTTAAATATATATATATATATATATATATATATATATATATATATATATATATATATATACACACACACACACACACACATGTAAATGTAACTATATTTAGGAACGGCTATTGTATTACTGTCATGTTGTATTTCTTTTGGTCTATATAATTATATTGGCATCAAGTAAAGCTACATTAAATTTTGAGAGAACATTTTTTAAAAAGAAGTTGGATTATACATAGTTTAGTAGCATCAATAATTGCTAAATGATGTTTTTGTGTGCTCTATAAACAAGGCTATCTTGCTTGTTGGACATGGAAGAAATGGTAGGGGAACTGAATTTTCACAAGGCATATGGTGGTATGTAGACATGACAAACCCAAAATGACCTGGGCTTTAACCTTTTTATATTTCAAGCAGTGATTTACTTGCATATACATTATTCACCACCTTGCATTAATGTTCTTGATATAAACTTTACTGGTTTGATAGTTTTTATTTAATTGGTAATGTTTTTAATTTTATATTTGGATAAGAACTATAA
This sequence comes from Macrotus californicus, assembly GCA_007922815.1. NCBI lineage: Eukaryota > Metazoa > Chordata > Mammalia > Chiroptera > Phyllostomidae > Macrotus > Macrotus californicus. The sequence continues at coordinate 10,981 of VMDR010032249.1, forward strand.
CAGGAGGTACTCAAAGTAGTTTAATTATATATATAATTAAAATAATTAACCTTACAATTATGAGAATTCTTTCCTTTTAAATATTTCTGAACTCAAGTTTGATTAGATCCCTAGGTGAGTGGTCACCTCAATACTCCTGCGCTTTCTAGTTTAAGTATTTTCTAGCTTTTAATTTTTTTTTACCTTAATGGTCTTTCTTTTATCTCTATCTCTTAAAATCTTACACTTCTTTCAAGTCCCATCTCAAACATCACCTGTCTTTTCTCATCAGGTTAGTGGAATTTTAACTGTTCCTTCTTTGTGTTCTTATCGCGTTTCTATACTGAAAATAAAGCTCTGTCTGCTCACTCTATTCCACTCTATTTATGTGGGTAGCAGTCTATTTGTAACTCCTTGAGGTTAAGAAGCTCCATGTTAACCATTACCTTCCCCATATTGTTTTATGTAAGTTTTGGCACATGTACGTCACTAACTAAACATACTTTTGCATGAAGTTCAAGTGATTAAATAATCTGAAAATAATTAGGATTTTATGAAAAGTTGCCGATGTCATAGTATTAATTTTGAAATGAAAAAGGTTAAAATAATTAATAAACATCTACAAACATAAGATAAAGGGAATATGTTCTTTATTTGATATAAAAATAATTATTTTGTTATAGCAAATACATGATATGCTGACTAAAAGTCAGACATTTTGTGAGCACTTAATTTGTGAAAACTTGCTTAATTTCCACATGAACTCTATGAAGTAAGAATAATTATTATTTCCAATTTACAGATGAGAACA
>VMDR010032250.1:0-11771 GCA_007922815.1 Macrotus californicus
TGTTTAATGTAGTGTAAACGTGAACACATATCAGTACCCTCCCTGACAACCTCCAGATTTTGTACCAAATGAAACGGCAAACACTTAAAAATTCACAGAACATGATTTTGAATATAGGTACATTATCACCAATTTTTATCAGCTAATACATAAGAACCAAATAACATTTTTTTTAATTACTGTCTAAAATTTAACACAAAAAAATCACAACCTTTTTTCTGATTTATATGCTCATCAAATGAGTCCAACTGACTCGAGTGTAAATTCTGGCATTACCATTGGGGGGCGGGGGTACAAATGTCACTTTACCTTTGGTAGACTATAATCTGGTACTTCCTGATATTGAAGAGTTGCCTGAGCAATATTAATACAATCCAATGTTTAAACTTTTCTCACTTAAAAGTAATTTTTAATACACAAAGCTAAGCATTACCTTATTTTTAGAACCTAAATATTACCCTCTTTTCACTCAAGCCATCTCTCTTGGAAGAGGCCAAATAGAAAAAGTTTTACCTTCTAAGGAGGATTTTTAGCAAGTTTCCAGTAACTAAAAGCAAGAGGTTGTAACAAAACCAGTTTTACAGGATAGGAAATAACATTTCCTACCATGAATGCACCGTCTTCTAGCTCTGAGGGCAATAGACATAAGAAACTGCCTGAGGGAGAGAAATGGTCCCGCAATCGCGGTTATGCCTGGAGCTTCATATTCTATAATCGCTATCTCAGTAAATTTGCCTTTCCAAAGGCAACATTTTTACCCAGCCATTCTCATTTATGTAAATGTTATTTGTGTGTACTGCACACCAACCAATTGTTAAGTGACTCTACTTGGCTGCTGAACACATGCAAAATGCGATAATGATAATAAGAGTAACAATAATCATAAAATAATAGCACCTTTCCTAGTCACAAGCATAGAGTTATCTTGGTAATGGTTCACCAGGATGAAGAAGCTAATCTGCTAACATTAAAAAAGAAAGCACTAACTCTTTAAAATGGGAGCATCCATTTATTTCTCCCAGTCCAACAAATCTGCATATAGCAGGGGTATCAAACTCAATTTCACCGGGAGCCACATCAGCCTCGTGGTTGCCTTCAAAGGGCCGAATGTAATTTTAGGACTGCGTAAATAGAACTACTCCTTAACTGTTAAGTGAGAGCTCGGTGCTGCCGCCGCCAGGTAGAAACAAGGTGCGGGGCCGGATTCGGCCTGTGGGCCTTGTGTTTGCCACCTGTGACATACAGGGTCCTGATCTGATCTAGAGTTCTCAAAAAATTATACTAAGATCATGTCTTTTAATTTTATACTAAATTTATAGAAAAATTACCAATTTGAGAAAATAAAACCAGGTAAATGGCATATAGAATATTGGTTAAATTCACAGCAAGAGAAGTCAACTATTTTATACACTTCTCATTTTTTTTATTTTGAGCATTATGAAATATCCACTGCTTATCAAGATCAATGAAAAAGACTCAAAAGGAAGGAAATTTGAGAAACTGTTCTGTCCCCACATATAAAAGATGCTTTCATAAAGCTTTTAAAATCATTATATTTATGGAGTCGAATTTCTCCCCCTGGTTAAATCCTGCTGATCAGGTTATCACCATATTGGGAAATATAGTGGGAAATGCCATATTATGGTGAGGGACATAATGACAAATAGTGAGGGCTCTGTAGGAAAGGCACCTGAGTGTGGACATCTGCCTTGTGTAACTTTCTAACGCTGTGGGGCAGAATAATTTAAACTCTCTGAGCCTTAGTCTCCCCATGTGCAATAGGACAATGGTATTATCAGCCCCTATATGTTTGCTAATGTGATTAAATCAGATAATTTCTGAATGTGTCTGTCTAGCTAAATGCTTTTTAAATATTAAGAGGTGGTAGCAGTAGTAATTCCCAAAGAAAGACACAAAAGATACTGATGAGATACGTATTGCAGGGGACATTACTTCTTATTTCTCTACAAATATTGACTTAATTTTCTATGTCTTATTGTAACTGATCTTACAATTATATCTTTTCATATTCTTGTCAATCATAAAATCATGTATCTAGAATGAAGCACCACTCTTTTGGCCAACTTTGGGAGAGGCATTGTCTTTCAGACAAGGTGATAGAGGGTAGTGGTTAGAAAGGATGCATCTCGAAGCTAAGTTCTGCTGATAACTAAGCACATGACCTTGAGTGAAACAGGTATAATATTAATGTCTATGACAGAGCTATATGATCTGAGAAGTAAGTTACTAGCTCAAGTGTTTAGAACAGTTCTAGGCACACAATAATTAGCACTATGAAAGTGGTAACTATTCTTCACATAGCTACATTTCTAGAAATACGAATGCACTAAATTCCTTGGTTTTGCCCCTAATTATTTTTGAGCATACGTTACTAGTCTCCACAGGCACATATCCATTCTTTTTCATTTTTTGTCTTTTTAATAGGCCATCTGCCATTAGACTTTGCACGCAGGACAAATATTTAGGAAATCAGCACTACCCTTTAACTATTTAGGCATGAAAATAAATGTGGTATAATTATGACAAAACAAAATATTTGTAAATTTCCTTATTCATTATTGATGGTTGCTCTGATATTGTTTTTCTTTGAGTTTTTTTAAACCTCAGTAGTTCAGTTTGCCAGTACACAGGAAATTGTGAAATCACTGCCAAATTTCCACAGCATCAATGTGAGTCTTATTTTATATTAGCTTAAAATATATTCTCTTGTTTAGTGTGTTCATTAAAATCTTATTACGAAGAACTACCAAAAACTATTTACATTCCTGTGAATGTTAAATGGATCACATACACACAATAATAGAAGACAATGCATTATGAACATTAAAAGTCAGTTTCATTTTTTAAAAAGTTAAATGTTCATTACAATACCCAGGTTATTAGGGAAACATTTACTTTTGGACTGATGAACATTTTGTCTGAACAATTGGAAGGCAAAAATAGGGAGCACTATTTCCAAAGGGGATGGCAGGTTGAAATGCATTGCCTGTCCCATTTTTCGAATGCAGTTCGCTAATAATATCACAGATAGGCACCACCGCTGCAAACATTCCAATAGATGAATTTAACGGACTTGATAAAGATAAAAGGAAGAACAGAATACCTTCATAATCCTGAATGCTCATTTGAATGCGTTTTTCCTTGCTGGGAATATAATGGCTGCTTCACTGCAAATGTATTTTTTTAATGTAGCTCTTACCAGTACATGAATTAAGCTCTTACTCCACATTTTGTGAATTAAATGTGCTATTAAAACATCATTGCTCTGAAGTAGCAGGTTTTTGCATTTAAGCTGGAGAAAAATCTGCCACTGAGTTGGCCATAACTGTTCATGAATGCACTTGTCCCAGCTTAGAGCACCTCATACAGTGAAGGAAGGCCAGCTGTCAGTCTGGGGTAATCACTCAATAGCAAGCTGACCGGGCAGTTTGCAGGTATAAACGAGGCACTGCAGGTCAATGACACATGAATCCCCTTCACAAATATACCCACCTGTACAAAAAATAAGCCTCTAATTTACTTTTATGATGATGGGGCACTTCCGATAGACTCTGAAAACTTGCATTTTCTTACACAGTTTAATTTTCCTTCCTAAGAAAGACTAATGCTAAATTGATCTGATCATTTATTTTTACATGTGGGGCACCAAAGGTCATTTGTTTAATACTTCGGCTAGATTAGCATTCCCATTAAATGACCCTGTTATCTGTTCTATGAATTCTTTAAAAATTTGACAACCTCAGGTGATTAGGACAATAGTTATTTCAAACAACAGAGAGCATTTCAGTAGCTAACTAATTATATTTCGGTGTCACTCAGTGTGGAAGCAGAGAATGGCATAGAATTTTCCAAGATTTCCAGAGAGAACCAGAACACCAAACATAACTGAGGAGAGAGGAGACCTTACCCTGATAGGAGTTTTATACCAATGTTACTACCTGCTAGTGGTTTTAGAAATTTGGACAAGTCACGTTAAACCTCTGAATCTCCAAGGTTCGTATCTGCCACATGAGTCATTGGACCCCATGAACTTCTAATTCCTCTCCCCAAATTACTCTGACTTTTCTTAAGAAGGACTAATTCCAAATGGGATAAACGTTGGCCCTGATTTCCTAAGTTCATCAGTGGTATATCCCCTATGTAGACTTCGCTTTTCTAAAAAGCTTACTCATTGTATTAGAACGCAGAACTAGTGCGCGTTTACCATAAACACAACATCTGTCCGTGGCTTCAGGCTTCCTGTGCTGTGCACAGGGAGCTCTCACATGCAAATGAATCTTCCGAACAGATGGACCTGCACTGTTTCTTGGAACTTGGGAAGCTGTGCGGTGCGCCTGCCACGCACTCTCCTGCGTGACTCACGCAAACAGACGACTGCGTGCAGGGCCATTTATGCACACTCACCCACTCAAGCCGATCGCGGTACCTGTCTGCATGACATCCGCTGCTCGCAAAACATTCCCTCATGCCAATTTTTGTAGTGAATAAACTTCTTTGGGACGGTAAGGAAACTTAAAACTTTCTTTGCCCTTCTCTTCCTCTGGACCCCCATCATGCGCTTCAGTTTATTCAAGTCAAAAATGACCTCACCGCCCAAGATTAAGATAACTTGGAAACACAACAGTATAATGAGACTCAGTTATGTTTCCTTTAGAGATATCAAGAAGTCCTTAAAAAGAGGAAATGATTATTTTGAATGCTTCGAGCAAATCTCAATCGATTTTTAAAGATATTATTCCACATACCAGCATAGTTCACACATTTTGAGAGACAGTTGAGATTTTTGAATTCAGTTAAAAGGCACTTTACGTGCTAAGTGTGATATTAGGTGCAGGTTTTAGAATCACCTCTCATTTGTGAAGGTACAATTTGAATTGATAGCTTTTACCCACTCTTTGTCATTAAGCCTTAATTTAAAAGTTAAAGCCTGCTCAAGTATAACACTCCTCAAGAATCTCAGACTCACTACAACTGAGGGCTAGCAGAGGCAAACAGTAAAAATTATGCTTAAAAGTTGGATTTAAGTTACATAGAGTTTGGGCAGAAGAAGGGCTGAAACCTGGAAGAAATTCATTTTGGCTAAAAACTTGGAAGAAATTCCTTTTAGTAGGCCTAGAGATTAAGAGAGCAACATTTCCTCTTAGCCGCCTGATTGGTTTGAGTTAGAAACACAAATGGTTCCTAGTAACAATGTTTCTTTGAGGTACCCGTCCAAAAAAGAATATGTTTCTAGAAGACAAAGCTAGGACCATGCCAGAACTTGCACACCCTCTCTCCTTTCCATTCCTATCTTTTCCCAAAAAATAAAGTTTAGACATGGTTATTACATACGTGGTAGGTCTTTGAAAAAAATCCCTTTCTGTAAGTTGCTAAACTAAATGTGTTTCTGAAGGACAGGAAAGTATATAGTCAGTGACATTTAATATGTGGGTGCTTTTGCTTTTGTCCCCCTTCTATGTCCCAGATATATTCTTCTCTGGGTCTTTTTAAAAATAATAAGTCAAAGTTTAGTAGCCTCAAGTTCCCAAAGTTGATCAAAATATGAACCTTTAGCTATTTCTAATTCCTTAGATGCTGGTATGAGACAGTAGATTCAATGGCGGGGCATTTTAAATAAGGAAAGGACAATTACACAAGGACCCAGTCTTCACTTGGTGTATGGAAACTAATAAAAGACTGATGGCTCAATGTTTGTCATGCTAATTTCCAAATTAAGAGGCAGAGTGAACACTGACAGAGGTCCACTAATACACCAGGGTTTTGTATTACCCATTACCTGTTCTTGGGACAACAATATGTCAACTGCAGGGCTATTGGAGGTGACAATATTAGGCTCACTGATAATGATATATTGGCTATTTGTGGTCAATTTGTTCAATCTGTGGGTATGATATTAGTTCAAAGAATGATGTCCCCTTCTCTTAATAAAAGGTAATTCAATGTCTTTCTTTACTGACCGCAGAGGCAGTGCTTTGCCTTCTGACCCCTCACGCTGCACAGAGTTCATCATTCCTCTGAGATCAGGGGCACCTGGAGTGCCCGTGGTGACCACAGGGAGGAGCAGGTCACAGTTAACCCTGTAGCACGATGTACACACCTGCTGCTCTGTGAGAAATAAACCAAGATGAGACCTCACTTCTGGAGGAGTTTTGAACCTTTACTCAATGAAACTTCTGTCCCTTCCTTAGAATCCAACCAATACCAGGATTCGCGGCACGAGTGCTCCAATGTGCAGACAGAATTTTTTTGAGTGTGGGTACACAAAAATTGTCATTAGGCACAGCAGAAACCTTCACTTTCTATTTCTCCATTTGAACTTGAAGAGTTTTACACATTTGCCTAAGGAACAAACGCAAGTCAGGTACTCCTCTGTTCAACAGATTCCTGCAGGAAGCAAACCTGGGAGAAAGGGGACATTTCAACAAGGATAAGGGACAGCAAGACAGTCACTTCCTTTACCTCCAGAAAAGCTCACCATGGGGACAGTTGCCTTCACGGTTGCCTTCAAGGGGCCAAAATAATTTGGGGATTGTATAAATGTAACTACTCCTTAACTGTTAAGAAGTTGAAATTACATTCGGCCCTTTGAAGGCAACTGAGGCTGATGTGACCCCCAGTGAAAATGAGTTTGACACCCCTGCCATATAGACTTTCAAAAGTTTTCTGATTTCTCTTTCCCAAAGTATTCCAAATACTATATAAAGCATATATTATTTCAATTTCAAATAGTTGAATAATTTAATATTTGAAAGTATAATGTGAACAACAATAATCATATGGAGGAATGGCTAGTAATTTAGAATCAGATAACAGAGGGTTTTGGTAATATGAATCAAAAGTAAAGTAAAACATTTCTTACATAAATTTGAGAGCTCAGGGTAGTTCAAACTAATAGGAAAAAAAAAAACTAATGTCATAATATAAAAAGTGAATTCCCAATTGTGGAAAAAAAAATGAGTCTTTTAGCAGTCAGAACAGACCCCTCTTCCTGACCCCTGCTAACCGTGGCCTCTCCCTGACCAGAAAGTGAGAGACTAACATGACAGTCCAAGAGCAGGACTTCTGAGTTCCGGTCACCGTGTTTACTTGACTTCACCCTGAGATGTCAGAGCCAGCCCAGTCATGAAGGGGGGAGGTGTCGTGACCTGCCATGGACACTCATAACTGAAGACAAAGGATGAAGGTGGAGCACATGTAGAGGAGCTTCATACCCTTGAGAAATAGCATGGGGCAGCTGGAAAAATAAGCCGCTTAACATTTCTAGTTCTCCATGTCCTTCACCTTGTTCAAAAACAGAAAAAGTCTGGATGTTCTTTAATTTCCTATATGCCCACTGAATATTTTTAGAAGGACATAATCTTTCTCCTTATGCTTCATCTCTAATCAGTTTCTTGACCCGAGTCATCTCTTCCCACTTCCCTGTCCCTCTGTCGCTGTCTTAATTGAGACCTCAGTTTTCTCTGGTTTGTGCAGTTGCAGTAACCTCTGAAGTTGTCTCCCTGATTCGTCTTGTCTTTCACATTCCTCCTCTGCTTTGCCACCAATGTCCTGAAAACAAAACTCTATGAATCTCTGACAGTGTCCCATTACAGAAAGCAAGATAAATTCTTCCTGGTGAAATGGAAGGTCTTCTAGGATTAGACCTCAACCCACCCAGCTTCCTCTCTCCATCTTCCCAAAGCTCAGAGGCTCTCAAGCACCGCTCCAACCACATTTCTATGCCCATTCACATCCTCTTTTCCTTGTGTACCTTTGACCTTTGCCTGAAATGCTCTTCTTCCAAACAGCAGAAGAAATGTTACCACTTCATATCTCATAAGGCTTTGTGACCCATCCAGTCAGCACTTTGTCCATACTTCTATTATGACATATTTTATCATATTAGGATTGTTTATTAACCTGTTTTACCTACTAAACTATGATGGATTGGAAAAAGAGAATATTAGCATATATTTTGTTTCCTTGGTGCTAACTACATAAATGATACCTGATATTTATTAAATGAGAGATTGAAACAATAGATGGGTGGACAGATTGATGGAAAAATGAATGAATCTAAGAGGAAAGTGACAATTTTGAAGACGGAAAAAAAGAGCTACTATCTAGATTCTCTGTGAATAGCAAGGGAATGATTAAGTGACCCAAAAGGTCAGTCCCTCCATTTTTAATGTTTTTAGGATTAATGCCCTGATTCTGTGGTTTCAGAATTTGAAATTATAGATATGCATGGGTTCTGGCATCAGCTTTATATTTGCACCTCAGAGATTTAAATTTATTCTCACTTGGAAAAAGTCTAACTTTTTAAAACAAAATTAATTCATGAAAATAATAATGCAAAAAGATAATAGCAATCTGTGATGCTTTAATTGGTATTAGACTAACCACTTGGGAGGTGGAAAATGTCCAAACAGATACATCAGGGTTGATTCTGGCATATTCATTACAGTGAATATTTCACTTAGAAATGATCCTAATTTTAAAAAAATACAGTTCTCTCTTGAGTAATTTTCATACTGCTGCTTAACACTGTCAGGAAAATTTTCTAATGAAATGTTCCGTGGTGACAATTATCCAACACCCAGGTATTACATGCTCACTTGACATCAGGTGTGGTGCTGCAAATGAAATATCAAATTTCTTAATGGGACAAAGTAAACAAATGCTGCAATGACTGATTCACCCCAAAGCAATACTGTGTGTGCAGTCTCCTTCCCCCATGTGCTCTGTAGTTAACTATATACTCTATATCGAAGTTCAGGATGCCTGACTGTTGCCCCTCCGTCCAGATATTGTTTCCAATATAGAGGCGAGCATTTTACATGGCAAAGAGAAGTTAAGTTTTGCTTAGCAGAATGCACCAGACTGCACTGTCTAGTGTAGACTAGAATGTCAGAGACAGCTGATCCTTCTGTTGCTCAGGGAAACCTGGAACTCTCAGGACTGCTTCGCCTTCTAAATCTTAATTGCCGGCATCAGTGGACCACTTAGTACACATCCATATTCTCTTGTAGTCCTCAGAATTATTCTGTGAGGTTGTCCCCGTGTACTATTAACTGTGATTCGTCTTTGTTCCTAATTACTATTATCCTCTTAAATTAAAGAAACTGAAGCACCGATAAATTAAGTGAAACCTTTTAAAGATACATATAAACAGTAGGTTATATAGTCTGCGGACAGATGCCCAATTCTGAGCTTCAACCCTAGTGAAGCAGGCTCTGCACACCTGTCATTTCCATCCATTCGTTTGACTAATATTTACTGAGCACATAAGGAGTGTCAGGCACTCTCCTAGGAATGGAAGAAAGAAACAAAAATCACTGCCCTTGTGAAACTGACCATCTATAGGGGCAAATACACAAAAGGAAAATTTTAAAGTATGTTAGGCCATGCAAAGAAAAATATAAAGTCAAGAGGAAGAGAGGGGTTTTTGGAGCAGGAATATACAGCTTTAGTTAGCTTAGGGAAGACCTGCTGAGAAAGTGAGACTTCACCAATCAAGCCAATAGCTGGGCGTTTCATGCAGAGGGAACAAACAGCATGTGCAAGTGATCTGAGACAAGAAAAGTGAGGAGGGCAGTGAAATAAGCAAGAGGGGCAAAGGTTTGTTCATTCACTCATCTATTTCTTATTTATTCAACTACTGTTTTTTTGTTGTTGTTGCTCTGTTACCTATTGAGGATAAACTGTAGGGGAAATGGAAAGCAGAGGTGATCCCTGCTGTCACGTTGCTCACAAGAGGAACTACATTGTGGCTAGCAGAGACACACAGGGCTTCATACGTTCCTCCTTTCCAAAGACTTATTTCTAGACGTTGGAATTGGATGGAACCTGAATGGACAAGAGAGAACACAACGACATCTTTTTAGAAGCTCTGGAAGCCAGTGTTCTTTCCATTCTGATAGCCAAGAATTGCAAAATTTTAGGAAAAAGGGGAGGATAGTGAGTATGTATGTGAAAAGCAACAGAAATTTTTCCTGGCAAATGTTTTTTAGCTGACTTGTGGCAAAAAAAAAAAATCCTGCATGCATGAATTATATTCACTCAGAATCTAGCTAGATGGAGACATCCCCTAGCGCAGAAAAACCAATCTAGAATAAGAAGGCAGCTCACTGTAGCTTTGTAGCTTTTCCTGTGTCTGAGCCGTACTTTAAAGGGCTGTCCTCTCCCCAAACTAGTCAGTTGTTCTTGAAATAATGAAGTTCAAGAGAAATGTGAGTTCAGTCATGAGAGAAAATACCATACTGCCATGTTAGGGCATTCTGACAGAAGAGATGGAGAAGAATCTAAAGTAATATCTGAAGCAGAGAATATCTTAGGTGCTCCCCCTTCCATGGCAAACTGGTTTGAAATGTGAAGCAGAAGGGAAGCCAAAAATTATTTGGTCCATTTAGGTGTTTCCTAAACTCAAATGTTTATTCTCACGACTTGAAGGCGAAACTGCCTGGGTTTAACTGGAGCTCCAGTGCTAATTCGCTAGTATCTTTGGGCAACCTCTTCATTTCCCAGTCTTCTCACGTGTAAAATGAGGACAGTCAAGCCTGTTTCATGGAGTGATGCTGAGCATTAAGTGAACTAATGTGTGTTAGGTGCTTATAACAATGCTAACCATAGAGAGAACTTCAGAAAGTCACGTATCACGTGGTTTCTTCCTGTGGCAGTAAACCTTTATCATTAGAAATTGTTCCTCCTTAGCAATAATTTGTGCCACAGTTTTTCTTTAGTATTAATATTTCATATCAGCTTTCTTTATGTTAGTGTTTGCATTGTGTATCTTTTCTATTTTTATGTTCAGCTTTCTTTATTCTTATAGTTTAGATGAACTTCTATTAAATAGTGTATTAAATAAAATATAGCTGTGTTTTGATTTCATGATCCAGATCTTTGCATTTGCCTCTTAATTGGATCATTTTGGTCATTCACGCTTGATATAATCAGTTATAAATTTGAGTTAAAATCTACCAAGTACATTTTATTCTGCTTGTTCTAGATTCCTTTTTACATTCCTCTTTTGCCTTCTTTTGTGCTCCCTCTAACAGTTACAATTGCCTCTGTGGGTTAAGGAACTCCCAAAACTGAACTAGTATCTCTTAGTCTTCACTCTCCCATAGATTCTGGAGCAATAGTAACTCTTCATTTTCTGGCTGGCTTTTCAATGTCTCCTAGTACACTATCTTTGTTAAACGCTTCAGTCTCCTTTAGGGGGAGAGATAGAAGAGGGGTTACTTAAATGATATTATTAAATACCCATTACCAAAAATGAAAATCAAATTATGTGGGTTGTTTTACTGATGAACTTGGTGTTCATTACTGTTCACCAAATTTAAGTAATATTTGAAATTTATCTTTGATATTCTACCTGCATAGTGCCTCTATATTTAACAATTAAAATAGAAGTTAATTAGCAGTTACTTATACTTGGGGTGAGTATATTATCCCATTTGCCTAGGAAAATCCTGATTTACATGGCTTATTCTGCATTCCTATTGGGTTTCTCCTGGAAATAATGTATGCACAATAAATTATATCATTGCCCACAGAGAGTAGTTACCTTTATTGTGGAAATTTAAATTTTAGTAAATAATTCATGAATGTTGAAATCTTAAAGCTATGAATGAATGACTCTCTAATACAAGAATCTTAACTATTGCAATAGGCAAAAATGAGTATTGCTTGAAGCGTAAAACATTTCAGAAACTCATCAAGTCCCCCATCAAGTTGCTAACACATTTTTAAGGCTGGAATTAAGGAAA
>VMDR010032251.1:0-11772 GCA_007922815.1 Macrotus californicus
AGAATAGATGAACAAATGATAGGCGGGACCATTTACAAAACTTATCAGATATAGAATGAGTTATCACAAAAATGCTTCTGATCACGTAAAGAGCATGGATAGATGGGCGTGGACAGAGCTCTCGTGTTAATCAGTGGTTAATGACTGTTTTTAAACAGCTTCAGTTGATAATCAGTTCTTGGCATTTATGTTATTTTGTAGGACCGACTGCAAGTACGGATGTCGACGACAACAAATACCAACCACAAAACTCAGAAAACAGTCTTACTTCTTCCTCTCCCCTGCCTCCATCACCGCCGCGGACTTCACCTGTTTCTCTTCCCTAGCCTCAAGTATTACAGTGAAAATGACTTGGAGTGGAAGAAACCTCAATTTGCACCTGGTTTCTTCTATTTAGCACGTGTGGTCTTGGGCAAATCTTTTATCCACCCTGAGTTTCAGTAAACCTGTCTGTGAGATGGAAACACTGACACCCACTTACAGAGCGGTTGGGGGAATTAACTGAGAAAATGTGTACAAAGTAAACGGAACTAGTGGGTTCTCAATAGACGTGCGTTTCCTCCTTTTTCTTTCTCCATTTACTGCCCATTTCTTGACTTCTTGCTGCCAGCTCTTTGAAATCCTTATTTTCTGAGAAAACATGAAACTTAAAACAAATAGTTTCATAGACTAGGGTAAGCTCTCATTTGAAGGGGTAAGCATCAATAAGGGCTCTTTTCTTTTTTAGGGGGTGGGGTAGGGAAAGGGAGTGGAAGAGGGCAGAGACTAATATTTTTGTCACCATGAAGAGCCCAGTGTGTATGCAGGTCAGCCTCTCCCAGTGAGAACAGTTGTTGGGGATCCAATTTCACTGCGCCAACCAAGAGTACATTTCTCTGGAAGTACTCCGACTCTGAAGAGAGCTGAGAGAAATTCTATTCTCGAAGCACTATTTCTTCTCCATGTCATTTTTAATGCTGCCGAATGCCATTATGCAATGATTTTAGTAGAAGACAGCTTTTCAGAATGGCATATTTTCTCACCTATCCCCAAGAATTCATCTTATATTTTAAATGGCCTAGTTTCAAGCTGTTCTATCAGTCAAACTAACACATGGTCTCAGACTTAGCAATTTTGGGGAGGGGTAAAGGGGGGGGGGCGAAAGGGCTCGATTTGTCACTATGGTATAGAACAGCCTTAAATGTTAAGATTTACTGGATTCTAACTCATGGTAACATAATGCACTTATTATTGTTATTTATAAGTGGATTAGTAAATATTTCAACATTTTCTGTGTTAATTTCACAGCCTGGCTTTGCCTCCTCTACTCCTTCGTGTTACCACAAACTCTTGGCATTTTACATTCAGGTGGTCAAGCCCGGGTATCCAGCTAATTTTCACAGGCCTCTGCAGGCAGCCAGCCCACTGCGGTCATTCCCACCTCCCCAATAAATAACAAAACCGGGTGTGCTCCATAAACAGCAATAAGTGAGAAATGAAAACCTGCCTGTCTTCCATCTAACTAACAGTGCAGCAAGCTGAGGGATCTTTAGGCTGCTGGCCTCATAAATAATAATCTTCTGGTTTGAAGCTACAGGAGTCCTTCCCATTTATTATCAGCATCTGAGTTGTTCATCTTTTACCATTTTGGACCCAGCCTATATCTCTTTTCTTTCAGCTCTAATCTAAGTGAATGAAGTAGATTCTACAGAGTCAAGCAGGTACCTCATTTTTGAAATGTGCACTAATTTAAATAGAAATGTGCTTCATTGTAGTTGGTATTTATTGTCCATGTCCTGATGGTTAGCAGTCCGTTGCTGACGTAACCTAACCTGCAGGACAACGTGACACAGTCTCATAATTTAAGATAATGGCAATAAAAATATCAGAAGAATTTGAGATAATGTGACAACTGATGAAATGTATACCTGAAAGAAAAATGTTAATAAAATACTGTTGGAGAAATAAAGCTATTTACAAAACCGTGTGTACAGTATGGTCTCATTTTGCAAAAGAAAAAGTATGCATGCATTTACATGTCAAAAAAGACTAGAAGGATATGTACCAAAATGTTAACAGGGTGATCTTCATGGGAAAGACCTGCTTGGGACACTTATTTAATTCCTTTAGCATCTCCATGCTTACTGTATTTTCTACAATGAATACATACTCCTTTTGCAGTATGAAACAAATGATGTGTTATTTTAAGAAAGGCACGCTCAAGGATGAAATTTCAGAATAATTAGGGGTGAATTACTGATTGAAAACTATGTGGGCAATTAATGAAATGTTATTCCAAAAAATCCACCTTTGTAGAGGCTCCTGATTCTTAATGACACCATTGGCATGTATCACCTATCATTACCCAATCCTCAAAAACTAAATACATACAAATAGGTCATGTTGTTAATTGTGATTCACAAAGATGAATCATGGCAGAGAATCTATATTACTAATGACTTTTTTTGACAATCACTACATTGGCTTAGTATTTGAGCATCTGTATCTTCCTCATATCTTTAAAACAATGCATTATAATTGCCAGCATGTATAATAAAGAAAAACACTAGAAAAGGATATTAACAAAGTATGAATTAATTTAAAGAGTTTGCAATTTCAGAAAATATTCCCTCTTTTAATATAGAAAATAAAATAGGAGTTTTTTAGAAACTTTCAAAGCTTACTAGTTAAATTCAAACTTTTTGCATTCATTTTAAAAGGCTTTTCTGCCCTGGCTTCTGTGGCTCAGCAGAATGAGCCCTGGTCTACAAACCAAAAGGTCGCAGGTTTGATTCCTGGTTAGGGCACATGCCTGGGTTGCAAGCCAGGTCCTCAGGTGGGGGATTGCAAGAGGCAACCAGTCAATGTATCTCTCACACATCAATGTTTCTAAATAAATAAAATCTTTCAAAGCCTTTGCCATAACAGTGAAAGCAGAGAGGCCATCAGCTTGTCCTATTGCTGGGGAGAGGGATGGGGGAATGAGTGAAGAAGGTGAAGAAAAATAAGAGGTACAAATTCCCGACTGTAAAGTAAGCAAGCCACAGAGATTTAATGAACAGCCCAGGGAACATAGTTAATAATGCTGTAATAACTTGGCACTGTGACAGATAGTTACTAGACTTAGTGCAGTGATCACGTTGTAAAGTACCTAAATGTAAGGTTCAAATCTCTATGCTGCACACCTGAAACAAATATACCATTGCACACCAACTACACTTTAATTTTAGAATAGTTTAAATAAAAAAGACTGCGCTATTACACAGGCATGATCATTTACTCAGCTCACATGAGTGTCTCTCCTGCTGGAATTCTACAGTGTTTCCATAGAATGCGTGTCTATCATTTTCCTTGGCAATCTGTGTGTCTGGTTTTGCTTGAAAGGTTTGAGGCAAAACTTTTAAGTGCTCTTAGAGTTTACCTGTTCCACTTAAAAGTGTTTGGAATAAAGTATCCATAATAATATAATCTATTAAATACTAATTATTAGAAATTCTATACCTCTTGGATGTACCATTTCTTAGGGTTCAGTCCAGCCTCACTCCTTCTACATCACTGGTTCTCAACTATTGGACCACAAGACCTCTTTACACTTGAAAAATTTTCAAGGACCCAAAAAGCTTTTTGCTCATATGGGTGATATTTTACAATATTTACCATATTTCAAAATAAAATGGAATACATTGAAATATGTATTATTTATAAATAATGATAAAATCATGTAACCATAAAAAGCTTATTTTTAGAAAATAAATATATTTTTTGGATTTCAAGCCTAGATAGAGATGTAGTTAAACACGTTTCACCTTCTTGCACTGCTACAGAAAAAATTACAACTAGATCTCAAAACAAATAACACCCAGAACTCTCAGAAAAATTGAGCTACATGGAAATTCAACAACCAAGGATTTAAAGAAGCCACATTCATCCAGACAGGGAGGAGGGGTGGAAACATGGAAACAGGCAGAGGGGTGCACAGATTCGATCTGGCACCAAGAGGCAGCAAAACAGGTGGTCCCACATTCATGTATGGTGGATAAAAATCAGGAGGGATACTTTAGGAGCAAGACTTCTCAACCTCAGGCCAGACCACAAAGCTCAGAAGAGTTTCAGCACCAGGAAGATAAATCTCCATAACTTCTGGCTGTAAAAACCAGTGGGGGTTGGAGCAGCAGAAGAAACTGCCAGATTTTCAGAAGACTCCACTTAAAGGGCCCACACAGACTTAGAACTTACACAGACACACCCACTCTGGGGTTCAGCCCCAGGGCAACAGCTACAAGGGCACCAGTTACATGCAGGATGTAAGTGAAGTGACTGGAAACAGGGAGAGTACCAGGCAAACCTTCATAACCTAAGCAGTGGCATTGTACCTTCTCTGAGCCATCCTCCCACACAAAGCCACAAAGTGGGGAAGCTGGTTGCCCAGCCCTGGTGATTACCTAAGGCTTTGTCGCACAAAGTTTGAAGTTGCTTTTTCTACAATAGGCCACACTACTAAGACAGGGAGTCAAAGCAGCTCTACCTAATATACAGAAACAAACACAGGAAGGCTGCCAAATTGGGGAGACAAAGAAATATGGCCCAAATGAAAAAACAGAACAAAACCCCAGAAAAAGAACTAAACAAAACAGACATAACCAACCTATCAGATGCAAAGTTCAAAACATTGATAATCAGGATGTTCAAAGAACTCATTGAGTATAGCAACAACATAAAAAAGACCCAGGAAGAAATGAAGATCACATTAAGTGAAATAAAGAAAAATCTGCAGGGAACCAATAGTGAAAGGGATGAAGCCAATATTCAAATCAACAATTTGGAACATAAGAAAAAATAAGCATTCAATGAGAACAGCAAGAAGAAAAAAGAATTCAAAAAACAAGGACAGTATAAGGAGCCTCTGGGACATCTCCAAATGTATCAACATCCAAATCATAGGGATGCAAGAAGAAGAAGAGGAAGAGCAAGAAATTGAAAATTTATCTGAAAAAATAATGGAAGAAAACTTCCCTAATTTGGTGAAGGAAATACACATACAAGTCCAAGAAGCATAGAGAGTCCCAAACAAGTTGGACCCAAAGAGGCCCACACCAAGACACATCATAATTAAAATGCCAAAGGTTAAAGACAAAGAGAGAATCTTAAAAGCAGCAAGAGAAAAGCAGAGAATTATCGGTGAAGGAGTTCCCAAAAGACTGTCAGCTGATTTCTCAAAAGAAACTTTGCAGGCTAGAACGACTGGCAAGAAGTATTCAAAGTGATAAAAAGCAAGGACCTGCAACTTAGATGACTCTATCCAGCAAAGCTATCATTTAGAACGGAAGAGCAGATAAAGTGCTTCCCAGACAGGAAGTTCATGATCACCAAGCCCTTAATATATGGAATGTTAAAGGGACTTACTCAGGAAAAAGAAGACCAAAACTATGAACATTAAAATGGCAACAAATTCACAACTATCGACAACTGACTCTAAAAAACAAACTAAGCAAACAAGCAGAACAAGAACAGAATCATAGATGTGGAGATCATTTGGAGGGTTATCAGCTGGGAGGTGGAAAGGGATGAATGGGGGGAAAGGTGCAGGAATTAAGAAGCATAATTTGTAGGTACAAAATAGACAGAGGGATGTTAAGAACAGTATAGGAAATGGAGAAGCCAAAACACTTAAATGCACAACCCATGAACATGAAGTAAGGGGGACGGTATTCCTGGAGGGAATGGGGGTACTGGGTGGAGAGGGCAAAGGGGGAAAAATTAGGACAACTATAAAAGCATAATCAGCCCTGGCTGGTGTAGCTCAGTGGATTGAGCATGGGCTGCGAACCAGAGGGTCACCAGTTCAATTCCCAGTCAGGGCACGTGCCTGGGTTGTGGGCCAGGTCCCCAGTGGGGGCCAAGTGAGAGGCAACCACACATTGATGTTTCTCTCCCTCTCTTTCTCCCTCCCTTCCCCTCTGTCTAAAAATAAAATAAATAAAATCTTTAAAAAAAAGCATAATCAATAAAATATATTTTTAAAAAGAAAATAACTATATTTTAAAAACAAAGAAAATTATCAAGAGATAGTATTATTCTACATTTTTGCAAATTCATTAATATTTGGTTTAACAGATGTCAATTGTATTATTCTATCTGCTTCTTCATTCACTCTTTTGCAGTATTACACATCATTTAATCTCTAGAAAAACTCCACTGCATATCTATGAGAAAATGAGAGTGAAAAGGCAAATAACATCTAAGTATAATTATGAAAACAGTTTTGATTTTATGGACTCTCTGAAAGGAACTCAGTGAGCTCCCACGTGGGACCCTCAGCTAGAGAGACACAATGGTATCATTTCCTGGTTGTACAGGCACTAAGTCAGATACCTAACACATGGAACTAAATGTTTTCTAGGTCGAGAAATATTTTCCTGGTGGCGGCTCTTTGGCCTTGAAGCCACAGCAATGGATAAAGATCTCCTTGGGCCTTTCATTGAGATACATAAAGAATTACTCCGACCTCACCAGTTTTCAGCTAGGACAAAAATTAGGTCTACAAGTATAGTGGACACTCTTCCTGGACAACTCCCTACTCTGTTGCTCTCTCTCAGAAAAAAATACAAGTTATGTTTATCCCTAAATAACCAAAGGATCCTAAAAATTTCTAAGGTGGGGGGAAACATTTTTACCCCTATTACACTCTCCCAAAGACAGCTTCTAAGGCTACTTCAATTTTCTCATTAGTCTTCAAAGGAGAATGTGGAGTAAATTCAACTAATATTGGTCAGACATCTGTCCTGTGCTTGCCCTTGTTAACCACTTCATATGCACCTTCCTACTTAATGCAAGGAGCATTTCTACCTTGCTCTATAAAACATTACTATTGGATAAAAAACATTTTAGTGACCATTCTTTAAGGCAATAATGGTTTCCATAGTCATTCGTGGTCATCTCGCACCATTCTCTGTGCTAGAAGGCTGAAAACTATGAATATAGAAAGGTAAAGTATGGAAGAAGCCCTTATAACTATTTTCCACTCACACACCAAACCACAGATTATCTAATCCTCTCTCTCCCAGAAAATACACTGGTGGATGCCAATGGTAGGTAGACCCTCCAGACCAGAGCAAACACACACCCCACTTCATGACAGGAATTACACAAATTGAGTTAAATTTTAACAAAAGTCAGTTAACTTTTCACCCGAATTATTAATGCCAATAGGACTTTGTTATTATAATTATGTAATTTAATTGACTAGTCTATAAACTGATAAATATGAGGGTAAAAAGAGAGTTGTTTATATGAAATCTTGTATGAATAATTTTGGAAAAATATTTTAAAAGGTAAATTATCTTAAAAATTCTAGAGTTCAGGTCTTTGGCACATTTTTTATTGAATTGTTTAAGGGGTTTTTTTGGTGCTGAGTTATAAATTCTTTATAAATTTTGTATATTACTCCCTTATCAGATGTGCAAACAACTTTTGAGTTTGATGTATTTCTTTTTGCTTATTTGTTCTTTTGTTTCCCTTGCCAGAAATATATCAGACAAAATATTGCTATGAGCACTTCTCCAAAGAGGACATACCAGATGGCCAACAGACATATGAGAAGATGCTTAATGTCACTAATCAGCAGAGAGATGCAAATTAAAACCACAATGAGAGATCACCTCACACTGGTCAGAATGGCTATCATCAGTAAATCAACAAACAACAAGTGCTAGTGATGATGTGGAGAAAGGGGAATCCTTTTGCACTGTTGGCGGGAATGCAGACTGGCATAGCCACTGTGGAAAGCAGTATGGAGATACCTCAAAAAATTAAATACAGATCTGCCTTTTGACCCAGTCATCCCAGTTCTAGAATATATCCAAAGAAAACCAAAGCACTAATTCAAAAGAACAGAAGCACCCCTATGTTCATTGCAGCATTATTTACAATCGCCAAGATATGGAAGCAGCCCAAGTATACATCAGTAGTGAGTGGATAAAACAAGTATGGGACATTTACACAATGGAATACTACTCAGCCATACAAAAGAAAAAATCTTACCCTTTGCAATAGCATGAATGGACCTGGAGAACAATATGCTAAGTGAAATAAACCAATCAGAGAAAGACAAATACCATAGGATTTCACTCATATGTGTAATCTAATGAACACACTGAACTAAAAAGCA
This sequence comes from Macrotus californicus, assembly GCA_007922815.1. Lineage (NCBI taxonomy): Eukaryota > Metazoa > Chordata > Mammalia > Chiroptera > Phyllostomidae > Macrotus > Macrotus californicus. The sequence goes on from VMDR010032251.1 coordinate 8,147, forward strand.
AAATAGAGACAAACTCATAGATGGAGAGGTGGAGAGCTAGTGAGGTGGTGGGGAGGTTAGGGAGTGGAGGGATTGAACAAAAAGGAAAAAGGACTCATGGACATGGACAACAGTGTGGTGATTACAGGGGGGGTGGGGCAGAAGGGGACTAAATGGTAATGGAAAAAATACTATAATAAATAAATAAGTAAATAAATAAATAAATAAGTAAAACAAGCAAAATAGAGTCAGACCCATAGATTGAGAGCAGGTTGACAGCTGTGGAAGAAGTGAAGGGGTGGATGGATAGAGCAAAAAGGAAAAAGGACATGGACAACAGAATGGCAGGGGGAGGCATATATAAGGGGAATAAATGGTCATGGGAAAGAATAAAATAAAAAAATACTAGAGTTGAATCAAGTCTGAGTGCAAAAATTTTCATGGCTGAAAATTATTCTTTCCTGGACAAGGAAACACATCCAGATCCTGGAAGCTGAGAGAGTTTCAGACAAGTTATACTCAAAGAAATATGTCCAAGACACATTATAATTAAAATGCGAAAAGTTAAAGATAATTAACCAATGTCACTCCAATAAATTTAATTTTAAAAATAAGTTAAAGATCATCTTAAAAGCTACAAAAGAAAAACAACTTATTATGTACAAGGGAACCCCCACAAGACTATCATCAGATCTCTCAGCAGAAATTTTTGCAGGCCAGCAGAGTAGCATGACATATTAAAAGTACTGGGAGAATAAACTTCCAACCAAGTATACATGGAACCTAAAAATATCAAAATAAGTGAGCAAACAAAACAAAATTCATAGATACAGAGAACAGATTCAGAGTTGCCAGAGATGGGGCTGAAATGGGTGGAGACCAAAAGGTACCAACTTCCAGTTACAAAGTCAGTCATGGGAGTGTGGTATAGTCAATCTCATACTGCCTATAGTGCCTGTAGCCAATAACACCCTGTACTGCAAATTTGCAAGTTGCTAATACAGTAAATCTTAAAAGCTGTCATCACAAGAAAGGAATTTTTGGTAACTTTTCATGATGACAGATGGTGGTGGACTGACTGTTGTGAACACTTTGCAATGTATAAAAATGTTGAATCATTATGCTGTATGTCAATTATATTTCAATTTAAAAAATTAGGCCATTGACAACTTCTCTTTACACTGTTCACCGAAATAGTCATGATGAATGTCTTCGCTATATTTCAACTTGCAAGATATCCTTATCTACTTATAACAGTTAAATTATTCCTAAATCAACATTAAACTGATATTAAAAGAGTAAACTATTTAAAAGTTAAACAACAGCCATACTCAGAGTAAAAATGATGCCTATAATATAATAATATTTTCTCTTCTACTCAAGTAAAAACCAAGATTAACTTCCTTTTCATATTTTATATTTTTTCAAAAGATGTTTAATGTGGTTAATTAAAGAATCATGGAGAGGGAGAAGCGCACATGAAATAGTTGTAAAAAAGACGTTTTGCCCTTCTCCCAAGTAAAATTAATAGTGGCAACCTACAACTCTATTTGTACATATTCAATTATATAATAGTCCAACTATTGCCAACGTCAACATTATACAGTGAGTCTTGGCCCTAGGAGCTATCACTCAGTTCTGCAGATTGCTATGTGTACTAACTGAACTACGCTAGGCACAACAAGGCATGCAAGAATAAATAACACATTCTACCTGTCATCAAGTGTTGATTAGATAGAATGATTATTAAAGCACATGCACCGAAAATGACTACGTATATAAGAGAGGAGCAAAAAATTTGCAATGAAAAAATCAAGTATTTACTTCAGGTGAGAAAATGCAACAAAATCCTCATGAAAGAGTTAGCGTTTGAGCCTCTGCTGAGAGTCCGGGTAGGGTTTTAAAGCGTAGAGAGAACCGGACGCCGTGAACAGAACAGGAAAAGAAGGAAAAGGCAGGCCAACTAAAGCTTCGGGTTACAAAACGGACAGGCTTGGGGACACCATGTGCAATCTCTGGCGTGGTAAGCTCGTACTATAGGCCTAAGGAGCTTTTAAGGTCTTCATTTCTCTTTGAAACCACTGAGCAAGAGAGACATGTCTTCACAAAGGTCACTGTACAAAGGACCACGATAAATGATTTAGATGACATCAGCAAGAGGACTCCTACAGCTGGAGAAGCTGAAAGCCTAAAGAACCTGAACTAAGGCCATGACAACATATAATAATATCATCCATGTAATCTTCCCATATCTGTTTACCAGTTCGTTAAATACACTAATGCATGTTCTGTCTTGCAACTATATCCTCAATTGAAACTTTAGCAATGAAAAGAAAAGCCCTTTAAATAGACAACTCAACAAAGAAGATAATACACACAGCAAATAAGCATATGAAAATATGTTTCACATTATTTGTCATCAGGGAAATGCAAATTAAAACAATGAGATACCACTACACACCTATTAGAATGGCTAGAATATAGAACAATGACAACACCAAGTGCTGACAAGGGTGTGGAACAACGGGACTCTCATTTATCGCTGATGGGAGTGCAAGATAGTACAGCTACTTCAGGAGAGGGTTTGACAGTTTCTAACAAAACGAAACATACTCTTACTATATGATCCAGCAATTGCACTTCTTGGTATTTATTCAAAAGAGATGAACACTTAGGGCTACACAAAATCCTTCACACAAATATTTGCAGGAGCTTTATTCATAAATGTCAAAGCTTAGAAGCAACCAAGATGTCCCTCAGTAGTGAATGGATAAATAAACTGTGGCACATTTAGATAATGAAATACTATTCAGTGCTAAAAAGGAATGAGCTATCAAGCTGTGATAAAACACGGAGGAAACTTCAATGTACATTCCTAAGTGAAAGAAGCCAGTTTCTGTCTCCAAGTATATGACATTCTGGAAAAAGCACAACTGTAGACAGTAAAAACATCAGTGATTTCCAGGGGTTGGGATAAGGAGGTAAGAATAAGCAGGACACTAAGAATTTGGGGGGAAGTGAAACTATTCTGTATGATAATACAATGAATATATGTCATTAAGCATTTGTCCAAACCCATAAAATGTAGAACAGCAAGAGTGAACCTTCTTGTAAACTATGGACTTCGGATGATAATGATGTGTCAAAGTAGGTGTACTGGTAACAAAGGTACCACTCTGGTGAGGGATGTTGATAAGGGAGGAGCTTAAGCATGAGTGCAGGGGCGGGGAGCGGGGGGGAGGGAATGTGGGAAATCTCTGTGCTTTCTGCTCGATTTTGCTGACACTGCTCTAAAACCTAAAGTCTATTTTTTTTTTAAATAAAGTTCACTAACTAAATTGAGGAATTCAAAACAATGCATACAAAATTTAGGAGCACTGAAAACTTAACAAATGTCATAGAAATTTACTTTGGGGTATCTATAAAGGTTTTGTAACATTAATTTTCTACAATGCTAAGCTCGTTTTGAAAGTGAGGTAGATGTATCTTTTGTTATATATCTTGTACTTAAATTCTCTAGAGTTAATATTAGTATTCATCTTATTACAGTAAAAATTGTTCATGTTTAATGAGAGTTTTGAAAAATTTAGGGCTATTCAGTCTCCACACAATTTTTTTCGCATTGGTGCTGCTCTCTCGAAATGTAT
>VMDR010032252.1:0-11766 GCA_007922815.1 Macrotus californicus
GGACATGCATTTGTTAACAGTGGTTACTTTTGTAAAAGAAGCTGCAGTTAATGGGGACTATAACAGGTTAGATACCTGTGTTACTTTTCAAAGTTAACATCTGTATTGATTTTATACAGATTTTTTTATAGTACATATATATATACACATATATAATTTGAGTAAATAAAAATGAGTCATACAGTTTTTGTATCATGTAATATGTGAATTTAAATATGTAGATATATAAAAATAATCAATAGCTTGTTATAGATTAGTTGTGAAGCAATTATTTAATTAAGGAACACAATTTAAGAGTGGGTAACAGCTCTTTAGTATCATATAATCACTGGTTCAAGTCCAGGTCTGCCACTTAGAAGCTATGTGATCCTGGTTAAGGTTTTAACTTCTAGCCTTAGTTTTCTCATCATTAAAATGGAGATAGTGCCCTGGCTGGTGTAGCTCAGTGGATTGAAAATGGACCTGTGAACCAAAGGGTCACTGGTTCAATTCGCAGTCATGGTATGTGCCTGGGTTGTGGGCCAGGTCCCCAGTAGGGGACATGCAAGAGGCAACCACACTTTGATGTTTTTCTCTCTCTCTTTCTCCCTCCCTTCTCCTCTCTCTAAAATTAAATAAATAAAATATTTAAAAAATAGAGATAGTAATGGTATTTACCTGGTGTTATTGTAAAAATTTATTTTAACTATAATTTTAATTACTTATTAAACCATGTTACATGATATAATGTGTATAATATGCTTAGGCAAATGTGCACATTTATAAATGTTATATCTCTCAGGAATTTCACTTAGACTCCTCAAATATGTGAAATTGCATAAAATATGAAATCAGAAAGTACTCATCCCATTTCTCCCTTACATTAAGATTATAGTGGCAAAACAAAAAAGCTAGGATATTTTTGTTTTTATTTTTTTTGTTCATTTGTTTTTGTATTCAATGCTTTTGAGCAGTAGATGGTAGGTGGGTCTTGAGGAAGAACACTGGAAGCCAGAGAAAATTTTGGATTTTGGGTTTGTTAACAGTTGTGTGGTTTGGGGCACATATCCTCTGAAACTCAGTGTGCTTATATATAAATTGGGGCTGATATCCCTTTCCTCCTTAAGCTGTTGTAAAGATTGACAGATATAATATAGAAAGGCCATTGCTGAATAGATGCTCCATAAACATGACTTCTCCTTCACTTCTCTGAATAGATTGGGCATTTAAAAATATTCAGTGGTTCAAAATTTTACTTTAGATAAAGCTTTATGAGTAAATAAAAAAGACATCCCAAATATACTTTAAAGTTTTTTTTCCCCTCTCAAAATCCTGGAATGTCCTTCCAGAGTACTCATACCATGTAATCAATGAGGCAAATATTTTTATCCTATTCCTTCAACTTGTGTAATTCAAAATACATTGGAATATTTTTTCTTGACTTTCTGTATTGAGAAAAGAAAGAACTTAACAGAAAGAAGGAGTTTTAAAAGTCCTTTGTGAATGATAATGGGAGAAATATATGGAGTGTGGAGAGGGAGGGAGCATCCCACATAATGAATCATATGCAGAACGTACGGCAGAGAATCCAATACCATGCTTCTAAAGCCTCAGTAGAGCTTACTGTAAGTGATATTTTTGTGGCCTTTTCTTTGCCCAGATATTTGTCATTCTGCAGTTGATTTAGAAAGAGATTCATGGAAAGTCATAATTATTTAAAGAAAGGAACAGGCAAAGTGTTATTTTGCCATGTCTATAAATCTTTCCTTATGCTCCACTGAGAACTCTGCTCTGACTGTCTGATTTAACCATGTAACAGGAGTATATCATAATGTCAGGAGTTGTCAGACCCTCGGAACTCTCCATAATGTGAGATCACAAGCAGAGACAATTTCATTGTAACATTTCTGACTACAAAGTATAAATACCGTTCAGTTGGCACATTGACATCACATCAGGGATTTTTCTCCCCTCATCCTCATACTTTAAGTTTGTTGAGGTATTTACATCTGTAAAGTTAGACAAAGCTAGAATGAGAAAATTAAAATTCATAATAGAATGACAATGTCAGAAGAAAAACCTTTTTAAAAAAGGAAACATAAAAAGAGAATTTAAAGTAAAGATTACAAAGATATTGAAAAAGGTGGTGCATGTATTGTCGGTTATATTTTCATTAGTTTCCTCCAGAGTACAAAAACATTTCTTTAAACTATATAAAGTGGTAGATATTAAAAAATCACTAAAACACAAGATTTGAAAATCTCATTGAGAGGGTTGAGAGAATATTTCTTTCTCACGATGAAGTTACCAACTAGGAGTATTTCACTAATTCTTTGGTGTGTTCATCTGCCTCACTGCACACTGCTATGGCTCCCTTAACTGCTATTGTTTTTTAAATGGAAAAAATGTTAATGCTTTCATAAACTCAGATGTGAAAAATGAGTTCACAGATATTCATTTTTTAGTGTGATTATGCACTTCTAGTACATGTACTCTTTTTTTGGTATGTAAAAATCTGGAATCAACCATTAAAAATGAAATATAGAAAGGAAGATAGAAATGCATTGCTTTCTTTCTAGAAATATCTTACTTCGCCATTGTACTTCCAGGTTAAACCTTAATGTCTTAGTGATTTGCAGACAACATTCCGATTTTCCCCTCAGAATCAGTATTTCCTGATTGTCACGGAGGAAGGAGCTTTTCAGGGAATGTGTACATGAATATTCTATATGTTGAGCTCAGAGAGGAAATATTATTCTTTTTATTCTCTTGTTCTATTTCATTGTGAATTCTCTCCCTTCTCTGGAAATCAAATATTCTTGCTAAAATCTGGAGCCATCTCTCTCTCCCAAGGTGCCTTGGGAGCCTGAAATTCACGACCGAGCTACAGAGCTGCTGTCTTTAAATTCAACACCATTGTTAACCCCTGATGAAGGTAGGGACAAGTCCCTTGGTCTCCCAAATGCCAAAGCAGGTCTCATTTTAAATGCTCAGAGAGAAATATGTTTTCAATAGACTCGAGACACACATTTTGGTTGGTAAATAAAAACCAACTACTTAAATAAAGAATTTACTTAAATCAGAAACCACTGTACGCTTTCTCAGTCTTGATATGATTCCCTGACATTGGAAACCATGATATGAGTACATTCTGCTTTGTCTGTGTGTTATATGTTTTCTGTTTTGCTGATAGTATCGTTTTAGATTAGGTTAATGTCTGGTGAGAGCCAGAGAGGCAGGCGTGGCAAATTTATCCCTCTCCATTAGACTTACTCAAACCCCACCTAAAACTTTGTTTCTCACTTTATTCCCTTTTTCCAAGCCATCTCACCCAAGCCCATGGCTTCCATGCCTGTCTCCATGTGTTGCATACCTTCCTTATTTTTATACTTAGCTCAGAGCTCTCCTTTAAGCTCCAGACTGGCATGTTCAGTTACCTATTTGGTGTGTCCATGTGAACATCTTAAAGTCATTTAAAATTTTTCCCATCGCAAACTGAACTTGTTACCATCATCACTTTCTCTCTGCAAACAAAACAAAATAAGATCTTTTTCTGGCTTTGCTGTTTCAAAGGCAGGCAGGCTGGAAACCTGTCACCCTTGAAGGCTTGCTTTTTCATATGCCATGTCCAATTAATCCATCACCACCAGGTCCTGCTGATTTTACTTGCTAAATATCTCCCAAACCAACAACTTCTCCTTGTTTTCATTGCTATCATCTTCACCTGGAGAACTGTAAAAGCTTCCAAAACCCTTTCACTTAATTACTTTAAAATTGGGCTGCACTAAGTCACTGCTGGAATGATGTTTTATTCTCGCTTTTTAATAAAATATAACTTCCCATGCCAGGCTCCTGTTTAACACGTAAATGGTTTCTCATTAACCTTAGAATAAAGACCAAAATATTTAACACAGCCTTTCAGCTCTGCCTGGTCTTCCCCCACTTCCTCCTCCAGTGTCATCTATCACGCATCCCTTCCCTGGGGCTTTTCAAGCTCACCCCTTCTTCATCAACAATCCCTCCTCACTGCACACACACAGCATCCAGTTAACTCCTACTCTTTGTTCAGATCTCAGCAAACTCATTACTTTCTCAAGGATGCCATCTTTCACCATCTTTTTTAGGTCAAATCTTTGTCTTACAAACTCTCATAGCACCATTGCATTTCCCCTTTTCAGAAAAGTTTTATATTTACATTTGCTTCAGTTAATATTTTATACATATCTTCCATGCAGGATGATAAGCTCCATATGAGCGTACTGTGTCTGTTTTGCTAACTATTGTATCCCCCAGCCCTCAGCATAGCGACAGCAGTTATGCTGGCGCAGGGGTGATTCTGAGCTGTGCTTGTTTATGCTGAGGTCCAATGTCTTAAGTGGTGATGCTGGTTTTCTGCTTCTGTTACTTTTGTATCCTTCATCCCTCTCTGTCTCTTTTGCATTTTTGTACATCTGTGGATTGTTCTGATGAATAAGAGATGCTTTCTTTATATGGACAAGAAATTCATCATTATTACTATTTTTTTTTCACTTTTATCATTTGGACTTTTCTATTTGTCCCCAGATTAGTTTTTTTTTCTTCTTCTTCAGTGAAACACTAATGAATAGGTTACAGTAGTCTTTGTTCCCTGGGTGTGTTCATTTTGCTTCTGGTTTTCAAGGCTATACTTTGTCATCAGCCATCTGCTTCTTAGGACAGGTCTCCATGTTCTCTAAGGATCTCTAGTCCATCTGTTCAAACTTCCTGAGTATTTTGTTCATTGTCAACCCAGACAATTTAGTCTCACTGTCTTCCCTGCTTCGCCAGCCTAATTCTGATGATTAGAGCTTCCTGATACACTTTGACTCTCAGGTTTCACAATTTCCCAACTCTGTGGACCTCCCTCCAGGTCTCAGGGACACCCTTTGTCTTTCCTTGGTTTCCGGCCTGTAGGGGAGGTATTTACCTACTTCTACAGTTTTAGGGGTGAAGGACAGGTGTTTGAAGAAGTATCACAAAAAATACTGAACCTTATGAATTAATACATTTCATTTTCTTTGGTCTTTTGCTGTTGCAATTCTAAAAATTTTGGCCTACTTTGCTTTTCAACCACAACAATAGGCAAAGGGATAAAATGACAATCTTTTTCTTCCCTTTATTGACTATATTCCCTATGCTGTACTTTATATCCCCACGACTATTTTGTGACTACCAATTTGTAGTTCTTACTCCCTTTACCTTTTTCACCCAGTCCCCCAACTCTCAGCAAAGAACACAGCAAAGCCTCAGAAAGAGAACTAAGCAAGGAGGAGATCACCAACCTATCTGATGGAGAATTTAAAGCCCTGGTAATCAAAATGCTCACAGATCTAATTGAGCTTGGTATAAAAATGAAAAAACAAATGAAGGACACCCAAAGTGAAATAAAGCAGAATGTTCAGGGAACCAACAGTGACAGGAAGGAAACCAGGACTCAAAGCAATGATTTGGAACAAAAGGAAAAAATAAACATCCATCCAGAAGAAAATGAGAAACAAGAATTTGAAAAAGTGAAGGGACTCTTACAATCCTCTGGGACACCTGAAATGTTCCAATATTAGTATTACAGGGGTGCCAGAAGGAAAAGAACAGCAGCAAAACATTGAAAACTTATCTGAACAAATAATGAAGGAAAATTTCCCTAATCTGGCAAGGAAATAGACTTCCAGGAAGTCTGGGAAACCCAGCGAGTCCCAGAGAAGTTGGACCCAAAGAGGAACACACCAAGGCACATCATTATTCAGTTACCCAAGATTAAAATTAAGGAGAGAATCCTAAAAGAAGCCAGAGAAAAGGAGACAGTTACCCACAAAGGTTTTCCCATTAGACTATCAGCAGATTTCTCAAAAGAAACCTTGAAGGCAAGAAGGGGCTGGAAAGAAGTATTTGAAGTCATGAAAGGCAAGGATCTACATCCAAGATTACTCTATCCAGCAAAATTTTCATTTAAAATGGAAGGGCAGATAAAGTGCTTCCCAGATAAGGTCAAGTTAAAGGAGTTCATCATCACCAAGCCCTTATTATATGAAATGTTAAAGGGACTTGTCTAAGAAAAAGAAGATAAAAATATGAACAGTAAAATGACAACCAATTTACAACTATCAACAAATGAACCTAAAGGAAAAGAAAAACAATGAAAACAAAAACTCAGCAAACAACCAGAACAGGAACAGAATCAGAGAAATGGACATCACAGGGAGGGATTTCAGTGGGGAGGGGGAAGGGAGGAATAGGGGGGAAAAGGTACAGGGTGGAAGAAGCACAATTAGTAGGCATAAAATAGATGGGGCGAGACAAAAATGGTATAGGAAACAGAGGACTCAAAGAACTTATATGTACAACCCATGGACATGAACTAAGGGGGAGAATGCTGGAGGGTTTGGGGAGCAGGGTAGTGGGGGGATAAAGACCTTAAATAAATAAATAAATAAATAAATAAATAAATATTTCCAGCTAAAAAAACTTAAAAAAAAAAAAAGAACTAGGTTCCACACTTAGATCTGCTACTTACTGGCTATGTGGCCTTGGGCAGATTACCTTACCTCTGAGCTTTAGTACTGTATGTACCAGATGGAAATAGTCCACTTAAACCACTGTGGTTGATTATAGGGATTATTAAATAAAGTATCAAATCACCTAATCATATTAGGAACTCAATAGTTAATAGCTCATATATAGTAAGTGTGGTAGTACACTGATTTCTACATGGAGATGAGATGAACATACGATATTGCTTAAGTCGTACCATTAGTTTTTCCCAAATCTGAAAATCTTTGAAAGAACATCCAATCTTAAAACTATAGTAAATAAATGGAATCAAGTGGCAGGTATAACTCCTGAATAGGCTCAAAACAGGAAGTTTGCTTTTAATATACAGTTTATTGCTTTCACCATCATTATCTGAGGTCTGCTCAACCTGCACAGTTCTATTCAGCACCCAAGGCAGCCCTGCCTATAGCATGTGATTTATTTAATGGTGACATAGTAGGTTTTCTAGTGATAACTCCAAGGGATTGTAAGTTTGGCTCAACACTAATGTGGTCAAGGTCAATAGCAGATGTGTCAACTGACCATTTCCCTGAGTGCTTTAGGAACAAATTAAATGTTTTATATGGAAAAACCTGTAATTTCTCTAAAGCTGAATATTCAGGTGTGCAACAAATGTTTTAATCAGAGGCACTGACAGACCATTTGGAGTTAGGTAATCAGTGTTTATCACTCTGGTTCATATGCAAATAACCTAAGTACATTTTCCTAGAGTATGGCAGCTATAAGAAGCCTTAGGGAACACGAGTAGAACCCCCACAGTTCACAGATGAGGACCTAGGGAGATCTGCCAGAGGTCAGTCACAGCTTTTTCCAGAAACAGACAAGGAACCATGTTCCCCCAGACATATAATTTTTTTATATATTCCTATTGCTTTTGTTACTGTCATTATGTTGACGCATTTTTGAGTTCACAAAGCTTCTGTCATATGTGTAAGATGCTATATTTCAATACGGTGGCAAGACTTTTTGTAATAAAGAGGTACTTTCATTAGGTTAAAGAGGACCAATAATGAATTCCAGGAACATACTTCAGGTTAGAGTTATCATTTTTATAGTTACTTTGGGTACCTAACAATTCTTGTGTAAGTGTGTGTATGTCCGTGTGAATTGGTATGTTTCTGAGTCTATGTATGTATGTGTGTGTGAATGTATGTGTGATTAGGTGTGTATTTCTGGGTATGTGTATATATATGTGATATTTGTGCATGTGAGAATGGCTAAATGTGTGTGTGTGTGTGTGTGTGTGTGAATTTGTACAAATGTGAGAAAGGCGGTGCATGTTCCACTCTCCCTGTGAAACTTACTGTGGTCCCCAGCAAAGAGCTGAAGCTCCTCCAGCTGTCCTTCCCAGTGTCTAAGCTCAGAGAAAGTCTGCCACATCTATGACTGCACACTGTTTCAACTGAGAAATTTCTGCCTTTACCTAGAGTATTTTTGGTATCAAAGACTCTTTAGTCGCTTGTAGACTTAACCGTCTTTAAAAATAAAACCTGTGTTTCTTTTCTGAGTGCTGCAAGGTAGTCCCTTTGGTGCTAAATGAAAAACTGAGTTCGGAAGAAACATGTAGCAGAAAAGAGATGTTATGACACTAGCGGGATGACTTCCTAAAGCTGTTTTGAATTACATTAGGTGCCATTACATTTTCTACGTGTGAAAAAATTTAGCAGCTCATGTTTACTCGTTTAGAAATAAAAATCACAGAAGCCGAGCATTTGAAAAACCCGCAGCACTCTCGTTTATCCCGGGATCTCAGTTCCTTTCTTGTCTAAAATGAAAGGGTCAGGCTATTTTTGTATGTCATCCTTCTTGTTTGCTTCCCCAAAGAATCACAATTTAAGATACTGTTTTCCATTTTGAACCCCTGGACAGCCAGCCCTGCCTGACATGGAGTGTGTTACTTGTTCCGGATCTTAAATGAATTATCTGGTGTGATGGTCAACTCTCTTGAAACATTAGTATAAACTCATTGCTGTACAATAATTTAGAAAGAATATTCAGAATATAGCATGCCTGGCACTCCAGAAAGGCATTTACTTATGTAGCTACTAAAATATTGCTTATTTAAATTAGAATCATACAACTGGAACATGGAAAAAGTCATTTTTATGGACAAAATAATTGTTTTTTCATAAAAGGTGATACTTTACAATTTCAGAAAGCTTCCCCAAAATTCAGAGTCTGGGATTTGATAACAAACTTATTCATACCGTCAAGTAGAATATTCACGTTTAAAAAAATCCAAAAGTAAAGCAAAAAATCTTTAAGAAAATTAGTATTTATCAGGTGAACACATGTCTAAGTTGATAATTCATGACATTTCTTAGCATGGTTTCAGTTTATATGACATTTCTATCTGGGTCCATGCCCAGTGCTTGGTCAGAGGGTAAATTCACTCTTTCTCTTTTTTAAAACTTACTTCCTATTCCTATCACTGATTTATTTTAAATTTAGTTTATGTGCATTTATTTTTTAGTTACATATGTCGATGTCAGTAACAACATAGTGAGGGTTTATGAGGTGGGCGAATGGTAACATCACAGTCCCCACTTGTCCCCACATAGGTGAAGTTGATGTTGCATTTATAGCGACAAGAAATATGATATTTCTGTCTGGAAGAAAGAAACATATTGAAGAAGTAGAGAAATGCAGAATGCTAGATTAACAACTAAAAGATAACAACAAATAAAAATAGAAAACAGGTGGGAAAACAAACCTAAGCATTTCCCCAAAATGCCCTTCCCACACTCTCCACGCTGTTCAGGCTTTCTGAGAGTGGAAGTTTAGGGCCTCGTTGCTCCCGCCCTCTGGATCAGGGGCTGACAAGTGTTTGCTTAAAAGGACACGTAGTAAATATTTTAGGTTTCATGGGTCAAGAGGCAAAATCAAGGCTATTATGTAGATACTATATAATCATTTAAAAGGTAGCCATTAAAATGTAAGAAAGCATTTTTAGCCTCTGGGTTATACAAGAACAGGTGGTAGGCTGGATTAATCTTTCATTAAGAAATTGGAATTTCAAAATTCTATCCTATCCCAGATATACCATCAGTGTTTTATAAAAATTAAATGAATTAGGACAGATTTAAAAAAAAATTAAATGTCATTTTCCCTCCTCAACACCATTGTTATTTTCCATTTAAGGTACTATCTTAAGAAAAGGACACTCAGTCTTAAAATCGGAGAAATTTTCCCCATAGGAAATTTCTGTTGTTTTACCTCAGAGTCAATAAGGTACAAACCAGAAGATGAACACTGAGCAAATACTAGAAGCAATGTAAACAGCAGTAATAAGGAAGGTAAAGGATAATCAAAGAACTGGATTCAATGTCAATACTTTAAAATTTGATCCTTTGATATGAGATTTCTTTAATATTATATTACTAGTTGATGTAGTTCTAAAAGTTTCAGAATAGATATGTAACATTCAATGTTGTAAATATGCTTGAAAACCTTACCTAAAGATTGGGATACGTGTTAACTGGAGGGTGAATCATATGTTGGTGCTTGTTAATTCAGCTGGGACAAATAAATACATTCTCTTCACGACTGGAACATTTGGGAAGCCAAGGCAGTCTTGGTTCACCTTTTTCTGTGCTTTTATCTTAGATGGAGCAGAACTTAGTGTATTTTTCTCCATTGATATTTATGGAGTTGTGTAGTTTGTCTTAATTAAGGAAATGAAAAGAAACTCAATTTTTTTGTGTGTGAATCCAAGTAGGTGGTAAGATATGTAAACAAGACAGAAAAATATGATACACAAGAAAAGCACAGCCTTTTCAAGCAAACTGGAAGCTATAAAACATCATATGTCATAATTTTGGGGGTGGAATGTGATATGCCAAGCTACTCACAATTTTTAAAAGTCAGCCATCAACTCATTAACCAGTATCTGCAAGCAGATGTTGGCTTCAGCTGTGGTACTATTTGGTGTGTTCAGGAAAGTGAAGATACATATCAGCTTTTCAAACAGGAAGTAAGCTATCTAGTGTAAAAAATGATTTCTTTCCTCAAATCTTACTTGTCATATTATGTTACATTAGATGAGGAAACAGTACGTTAACTGTGTAATGAGACAGGAATACAAAAATGTAAAGGAGAACATACTTTTTCAGCTTAGATATGCACCATCTCCTTAGACACGGGCAGCCATTCTGAAATGCTGGCCAGATTGTTTTATGCAAACCAGTTACTTATGAATTGGAATAATATGAACGTTAAAGAAGTCTGAAAACTTTTCAGAACCGCCCCCCCCCAAATCTCCTGATTACTACTTTAAACAGAGATGAGGGACCACTGGTAATGCAGGGTGACTCAGTACCTGGTACTTTTTTGCCAACTTTAATGCCTGAGCCCCTTGCTAATGTGAACACCCACATTTTTGTGTTGCGGATGCTTTTCAATACTGGACGTGGTTCTTTTGACAATGGTGCATATAAATGATGAGTCTAGACCTTCATTAAAATCACTGTAATGTATTTCTCAAAAGGAAATATAATACAGATATTTGTAGAGTGGATAGACTGAATATTTGATATATTTTGGTGAGAATGAGTATATATGGATTGTTTCAAGGTAAAAAATTAATGAGGAAAAATAACTGTTAATGGAAAAATAAAATTTTGAAAATTGATGGGTCACTGGTGAAATCACTTTTTGTTTTTAGTAGGATTTATACTTTCTGCTGTAAAGTCTTTCTTATGTGTACAATGATTGATTAAAAAAAAACACAAAACCATTTCAACATGCTCCATGCTGAAATTATCAACATCATTTAATCCAGAAAATTTTAGGTTGGTTCAGATCTAAATAATTTCAGATAGATGATTTCTATGTTACCCTTTTAAAAATGTTATTCAGAGACAGAATCTCACAAAATCATTGGGTTAAATTCTCATCTCTCTTGAGCATTGGTCGCAGCTATGTTCCCTGGGAAGTTGACTCTGAGACTGATAGTAGATGCAAGACTTCGTTAGGGACAGACAACCATGGAAGGGAAGTGGAGAAAAGGAAAGGGAGAAGGAGAAGGGGGAGGAAGTGGGAGTGAAGGAAAGAGGGGAAGGGAGAGAAGGGGAGCAGAGGGCAAGGTAGCAGGTTTGGGCAGAGAGAGAACTTGGGGCTGTGTTGCTGTCTCAGTAACAGAGTTATCCTATCCTTCAGTGAGGTGCGGGGTCTTTACACTGTTCTGTACACTATACAAATAGTTTATACTGTAAACTATTT
>VMDR010032253.1:0-11763 GCA_007922815.1 Macrotus californicus
AACGAACAAAAGTGCACATTTAATCTAAAAAGATAAAAAGAAGGAGATACAAAATGCTCATCAATTATAGTGAATATGACAATTTAAAAGAATGAGTCACATAATTTTAAATCCAATTTTATGTTTGTATAAAGCATATAATCAGAAAACAGCTCATGAAGTCATCTTTAGTAAAAAAAATCATTGTCAAATACCATATTCTTCTTTGCTGCATAACTGGAAGAATGGACTTTCCCACAGTTATTCCAGAATATGCAGAGGCAGTACAGCACAGGGTGATCTCACTGTACTACCACGGGTCATTTCCCATGCGGACACAAAGTAGCTGTGCGGTCTTGGGCAAGTTACTGATGCTGTAAATCTCAGTTTCAGCAACCATCAAATTGAGGAAAATAGGACTTACCTCCAAAAACTGTTGTGAGGGTTAAATTAATAAATAGACATAACAATAATGCTCTCTACCTGTATCAAGTATTCAATGAATATTGCCATTATTATATAAAGTTAAAGAAACTGCATATAAAAACCTTCATTTTCTGTCAAATGAACATCCTATGAGTTCGTCACTAGATTCTTCTTTTGTTCTTAATCAGGGCATTCTCCTGTTTAGCTCTCTATCCAGCCTGACCTGAATTACTGTCTTACCTTCTGTCTCCCAGAGGGTATCATATACCACCAAGCAAAGGGCAGGGAGTGAACAATGTTTACAGAATGAACGAACTCTCTGTGGGACTCAGCTGGACCTTTCTAGACTTCAAGGCAACCCAACTTCTCCCTCTGCCCTCCCAACTTCCTTCCCGTCCCTGTCACAGGGAGTGGTCCTCAGAACACTCCCCAGGAAGCCACTGGCTCGTTAATCTTCATCACAGAGCTTGCTTCCTGGGGAACACAACCTGAGACAGGAACCAAAGAATCTCCTCATTTCATCGGATTCAAGTGACATTTCAGATACCCCATTATTTCACTTAGCTTTAAAGACATCTGAGAACAAGACAAGAAACACATACAAACTTACAGACCTAAATAGTACTACTAATTGTCATTCCTCACCTAGAATACTTCAATACTGTGCTAACTGTTCTCTTGGCTTCTACTTTAGATGCTAGGGTGATTTTTCTAAAATGTACACTTGATCTCGTTATTATTCTTGCATTTAGGTGGAGTTTAATCTCATTAGGACGGCAAACAGACGCACTTCATGCCCCGATCTACCTTTTGGCCTTTATTCTCTACTAGGTCTTCAGACATAGCCTTCAATCCAGCAAAGAAAGCGCGAGGGGTAACTTTATAAGTACGCCACGTTCACTCATGCTAAGTCCTTTGCCTATCGCCCTCCTCTGCTGGTCCCTTCCTTGTACAGTCTGCTCAATGCTTGTTCAACACAACCGAACGCTACATTCTTTCTACCTAGTGAAATATCTGACACACACCAAAAGAACTCGCTGCTAGCTACCACCTTCATCTAGACCAGGGTGTCCAACCTGCCCAGGATGGCTATGAACGTGGCCCCACATAAATCATAAATTTACTTAAAACATTATGAGATTTTTTTTGTGATTACGTGCTGCAATGTATTGAATATGTGGCCGAAGACAACTTTTCTTCCAGTGTGGCCCAGAGATGCCAAAAGGTTGGACACCCCTGGTGTAGACTGTTATCCTTTCTACACAACGACTCCTAACAGCCTCTGATTCCTTCCTTCCCGTTCATTACAACCCATTCTCCAATTGCAGCTTGAATCACTGGCATGCTTCAAAACACCCAATTGTTTCCCTACCGGCTTACGGTAGAGTCAAGTTCCACCTATGAAGTCCTGCATTGGTGCAATCTCCATGTCTCCTGCCCATCTCCTTCCCTGCTGCCGGCCCCTCGGCTCAGTCCACAGGTTTCTTTCTGCTCTTCACAACGTTTCACCTCCTAAATCTTCGCACTCTTGCTCCTCCTGCCTGGAATACTGTGCTTGGTCTAGCTCCTCCTTGTAATGCAGACCTTATTACTTAAATTGTCATTGCAGAGAACCAATCCAAAGAGAACTCCCCCCTGGTCTGCCTTTCATAATATAATCGTACTATCCTAAAAGCACCTATAATGGTTTTCTTTCATATCTGAGTGTATTTATGATCTCTCTGACCTCTCTCGTTACGTAAGCTTCACGAAAATTCTCTCACTGCTGTTTTGATAGCACCTGAAATGAAGCAGGCCCCACTCAATAAATACTTGGTGAATGAATTAAGTTCCATGGTAAGTTTTGTCGATAGGCTGACTACAGAATACAGCAATCTAAGTGATTTATTACAGTGGGTTCACGATCTGCCTGCTATATTGCAAAGAGCAGCGGGAACTTGGGCTTCCATCTGGTGTGGGTTGCCAACCAGTTGTAAAAAATAGCTCCCTGGCCGGGATGGCTCAGCCCTGGCTGGTGTGGCTCAGAGGACCGAGTGCTGGCCTATGAACCAAAGGGTTGCCGGTTTGAATCCCAGTCAGGGCACATGTCTGGGTTTCGGGCCAGGTTCCCAGTAGGGGGCATTCGAGAGGCAACCACACACTGATGTTTCTCTCCCTCCCCCTATCTAAAATAAATAAAAATCTTTAAAAAACAACAAGAAAAAACTTTTTAAAAAATAGCAAATCACTTATTTTCTTTGTGCTATTTTCTCTATCTGTAAAGCATGAACTGATCTGTCAAAAACTTCGGACAGCACACTGCATACGCTAGTATCCTAGATGCTTTGAGAGACACTGAAAAGCCAACGAAGTCAATGCACTCAGCATACAGAGGAGATCTGGGTGGGGCGGAACACTCATGGTTAAGAGGACTGCCTGGGTGCAAGTTCTGGCCCTGACACTACCGGTGAGACCTCAGGCAACCAAATTGACCTTGGTGTTCCTAAGTTTCCTTCTGTGTGAGGGGGCATAAGATTTCCCACCTAAGCAGATGGCTGTGAGAAAGATGAAATAGATCATCTGCGTTATGTTCTCAGCATACAGTAAACACACACATACACACAAAAGCAACCTATTATGATCACCTCAATAAAATCTGATAGTTTTTATGTAAAATCTGACATTTCCTGTTGATGAAATAGTAAAAATGTATAATATCGTATACTTTTCTCTCCAATCATCTGAATAGAAGTGAGTTAAATGGTTATTTCCTTTTTTTTTTTTTTTAAACATTCCTCCTGTCTGGGGAACCATATTAAAATTATTAATATACTGCATTTAAAGTGTATATGGCTAAACAATAATATGGAATCTCATACTCAACACAGCTTATTTTTCTCAAATTAGGTGGACAGGTTTTCTATTTTAATAACAGTGATGATGAGCATGTTTCCAATGTTTCCATGAGCAATAATAATAACAGCCAAATTACAAGGACTCCAGTGTTGTTTTTTGTGGCAAATTAATAAAAAATTTTACATGAGAAGTAGTTACAGACATTTTCTCGTTCCCATTTAAAGCTCTAAACAGTCTATAAATGCACCGATTAAGAGAGGAAAGCACAAATTATAAGCTTAGGAATAATGCCTGAGCTGCAGCTCCTCACTTTTCTGAAAGGGTGGGAAAACCTCTAAGGAAAACTGTAGCAGATGCTTGGCACCTCACTGAAGTCAATACCGCACTCGCAGCCTGACTAACCCCTCTGAGACAAAATGAAACTTTACAGGCTTGGTGAGTTCTGACTCAGCATACTTCACCACAGTTCGCCACGAGGGGGAAAATGATGAGTATAAGTCTGGTAACTTCAAATTGTGAGGGTTAATATCCATTATTA
Source organism: Macrotus californicus (assembly GCA_007922815.1). Lineage (NCBI taxonomy): Eukaryota > Metazoa > Chordata > Mammalia > Chiroptera > Phyllostomidae > Macrotus > Macrotus californicus. The sequence goes on from VMDR010032253.1 coordinate 3,779, forward strand.
TTGCTCTGACAGAGGACCACAGGTAGATGACTAAGAATTCTGACACACTTTTTTTTGGTATAATCATAAAGTAAATTTGAAAACTGCTAACTGGTTCTAAAATCCTATTATATCTTGTCATATATTCATCTAGAAAAGTTATAAATTATTAACTGTATGTTGACAATCCAATTCTTTAGTGACTGTTTCCAACCAGACTTTAAAGTAGGGAAAAGAGGTGGCTGTCCAGATTCATGATTTTACATCACAGCCGAAACAGATTTCCAGGGACAGCACAGCCTGGGTACACCTTTCACTGTTAGGTACCGACTTTGTGGGACTTAGCAGGTCCACAGAGCCTGCCTTAAAACTATACCAATAACTTACTAACCAGAAAACAAAAAAAAAAAAAAAAAAGGAGCTTCTGATACCCATACAGGATACAGGAAGACTGCCACTCCGTACCTAAGACAGCACCTTTACTTCCTCTCCCCCAGCAGTGATATCCTGGTATGTGTTCTTTCTCCAACTTCCTCCGTCATTCAGGGAGCTGTCACTGCTCATGTAAAAAAATGGTAGGAGGGGGGCTGTAGGGGTTCCTAATAAATATATTTTTTTGTAATTTTTTAATTTGCCAATACATCATAGTAGTCTTTGATATTCTAAAATCATTTGCCATGGAGGATTGCGTGTTTGGTGAATGTACAGCTAGATCTGATAAAGCTGTCATGTAAAAAGAATCTCATCAAACTAATGATATTTTATCTGTTAGGCACGGTATTCAAGGAAAACGATGGAGTGAAGATGCGTATGCTCTTCACAGGCAAATCAGACAAATCAGATCAGCCCAATCAGATTACAGGCTAAGCAGTCTGAAGTACCACAGTAGGCTGTCTTCTGTCCTACCTCCATCACTCAGTATTGCATGTCAGTGCAGAAAAGATTTTCTTGATACTGTTCGTTACAAAATAACAGAAAGAATTACAATGTTTTTCTTAAAAAAACTATCCTATACTTAAAACACACTGAGACAGTTGATGGTAAACTCACCTCTATAATAAAAGAGACACAGGTCGGAAAGCACGAACCAGCGTTTCTTCCACAGCTTCATGCCAGTACTGTCCTGCATTAAATCAGCGTATTAAAGAACTTTTTTTCATTTCAGAAGATTAAAACTCATTTCCGGTGCATTTATTTAAAATAAGTTTTGAAAACGAGATGTGTTTGATATATGCTAATAGAAGCCTAACTAAAAAGCATCAACATTTTGGGGTATTTTTCCAGGGACTTGTATCATATTAGGATATTCCAAAGAACACTGGTCTCTGAAGGGCAAAACTATAATGGAAAAGGAATACTGTTGAAGCAATCTGACTTGGTATCATATTTCTAAGCAATGTGAAATTCACTCTTCTAAACACACATCTGCTAGCATGAGGACAATGGAACCATGAAGCAGTGCGTGCATCCTGGTAAACCAGATTTAATAAATATGTTAATCTTCAACAAGAAGAAAAACATGTGAATTGAAATGATTCCAAATGTAATGCGACTTAAAATGACTATGCTAAAGGAACCTTAGCACATAAGTACACTTCATAAATATATTTTTTCTTTTACACACAGTTTGCATTTTGCTCATCCTGCAGAGAAGAGAGCCTATTAGCTCATGAAAATACCACCCTCCAACAAAATTACAATTCAATACAAATTATCTTCCCACACTCCCACATGCCATGAAGCACAACTGCAAGAGAATATGAAACACGAACACCAAAAAAAGAGAGAAAAAGAGGCCAGTTTACATGTGCATTGGCCCATACCTCTTAATTTCTTTCTAGTTGTGACCATTATTTCATTAGTGACTTTAGAACTCAAAAAAAAGTATGTGGATAAATATCTCTTGAAGTAAAAGATTTGTCCTTAAAACTGACAGCTACACCAAAGAAAGGACAAAAAAAAAAAAAAAGAAATGGTATATGGTATTTTCAATTTCCTATTTATACTCTCTTTCTTTAGGACAGTTAATTTTAAAAACTAGATTTTTAAGGAGCTCTGCAAACAAATATTCTCTGTGGGTCACACACCTATTACAAAATAAACACTCACAATAGAGAAATTGGTAACACTTTGCAATACTAAATTAATCAAGGGATCAAGAAACAAGAATCATTTTAAATAAGGAGTTCCATAACCTCTATTAAGGCTCAATATTGCACTGAGCTATTTGTACATAATGTGGTCTTATTAGAAAGACTAGTTTAAAAAATCTTTTAGCTTGGGTGAGTTTAAATATCAGATGATTAAAATATAGTAAATGATTTTTCGGATGGTCCTCTTCCAATACATTAGCTTAGTTGCCATCCAACTTTCAGAGGGAACAATGTCTAATGAATGCTTCATATCAAATTCATTATGAATTTTACTAAATAGAGTTATTAGGTCATCTGAAAGCAATCAGCAATATTTGACAGGAGAAATATGCACCACCAACGAACCATTAACTTGTTCTGTATCATCTATATATACATAGAATCAGAGATACAGAACAGAGACAGATAAAGGTCTTGAGTGTCCAAATATCATCATCTCAGTTATCTGGTGGCCACCTATCTGAAACCCAGCTGCAAATCAGAATTTTAAAAAAGAAAATGACAGCCTATAAGCAGTCAAAAGAGATGTCATAAAGTCCAATGTATATGCGTCCTTACTAATTAAAAAACGAATTACAAAGTTCAAAAAAAGCTTAGTTATCAGGTTTCCCAGGTACTAGAACAGCATGAACCCACTTATCAGGGTGTCTGAGAGTGAGCCATGTTTTTCAGCAAGCAGGAAAAGAAAACAAGGAGTAAAAGAAAAAAAAAACACAACAGCATAAACACTTAAGAAAGTAGTTTTGAGAATACAGAAGCAAACATCTGAACAAAAATCAGAAAAATCTTAAATTATGATCAGATGTCTCTATAAGTTAAAGCACCAAGGAATATATTTATAATTGTACATTTTTCTTATGACTTTTATATAAATATAAAAATGAACAATACTTCTGTATGTTTTTTCCCCATTTAAAAAATATTTCTGCCCATATAATTTAAGGGTGTTAATCCTAACATTTCATACAGCATATATTTAACTTCAAATCCAGAAATACCTATAACAAACACACACAGTCTCTGTTCTAAGTCAGCAGGCACTACCTTTTCTTTCTTCATTGCTCCCTAACGTTCTCGGTGGTGACTGGAAGTGAAAAAATCTGGACGGCCTTTCTACAATCTCTTCTCCATTTTGTATAACTAACTGTCTTAGGAACATTCAGCCACCGCCCCCCACTCCCCAACTGCCTTTAGATTCTGTCCTTCCTATGTCAAATAGGAAAAAGAAATTACCTGTTTGTAAAGCCAACCTCGTCTGACCACAGGTGCGTTAGGATTCCTTTTAATTGAATTTGATCTCTTTCCAAAATTATGAACTTTTTTTGAAGCCCGAGAAGTCTAAATAGAAGAAGGCACAATATGGTGTTACTGGTTAGATATTTGAGTTTATTTTTCATCTTCACAATTTTAATCTCTTTCCAGATTCCTCTGGAACTTGCAGGACTTAAGCCTTTCCAGGTGAGTTACTACTGCAACCCTGCGTCTGCAGGCTTAGTTCCCTCAAGGGCTGTGATTCTGTGCAAGCGCTTCTTCCCCCAGGATGCCGCACAAGACACCAAGTTTTACAAACTTGCCTTTTGAGTGTGGATATGCAATTTTTTAAAAAAGGCACCAGGTGTGGCAGTATTTTGTCCTATCTGTCATATAAGTTTAATAAACCTTGAGTAAAAATTATTCATCAATCTTTAAACCAAAAGACAGAACTTTTTGCTTTATATATGCATTTAATAGTGTTGTTTCAGTTAAAGGAAGTCAGTGTCAAGAAAAATACAATATGTAAAATATAAGCAAACGTATAAACATAACATGTCAAGTCAAAACAAGGCTGGAAGGATTTGCTTAATGTCGTGGACCACTCTGAACTTGAATGACACCAGACAGCCGGTGCTCACTATATTCTTAAATGTACACATAGGGCAATAAAGACTTTTAAGATACTGCTATATTTAGCATACAGATTTATTTTGGCACAAATGGTATTAGAAACCAACAAAAATAAAAACAAAAAGCTGAATTTTAACTTCTGTGTGAAAGTAAATAATATCAAGTCATCTCTTATTTTTCAACTTACTTAGAATCTTTGGAAATCTAGCTTGTTTCATTAGAACTTTGTTTTGTTTTACTTAAGGCTTTTTTTTTTGGATAAATTTTAATTTACTTTTAATGCTTAAACACAATATAACACTCAAATGGTACAAGATACATAAGGACCAACCTATTTCTTTCTCACCCCTGTGGGAACCCAAACAACCCCTCCCCACGATCCTCTAAGACAACCAGTGTCACCGTGTGTATCTCTGTGTCTATCCACATTAAAAATGTAAGTCACTCAATTATTAAAATACAATCTTATTACTTTATATTCTAAGCCACTGTTTATGTCAATTACCTTGAATGTAATTAGGTTCATGTAATAATAAAAATGAAGTGATTATTCTATAATTCTAAAACCCATTAAGAGTACCAATTATACCAGCTATTAATAATTAACAGTAAGCAAAATAACTTACTCTGCCTACAGGGCTCAGTGGATGTACTGCGTAATCTGAAGTCATGTTATAGTTGGAAGCTTCGTTTATCATACTTATAGGCCGTTCCTTCTTTTCTTCAGATGTCATAGTTGGAACAGTCCTGGAAAGAGAGGTCAGAACGCCAGAACTCGCTGTCTGTGCGCAGTGCTTCACAATGAGGCTTCCCTAGAGCTAACAGCGTGGGTGTCCTGCAGGGAAGCTGCATACCAAGTAGACCTTCCTGAGTTCTAGAGCCAGGACTTAATATTTACAATCACTTTAAATATTACTAACACTTCTCCTAATTACAACATAAGTTAGTATCATGTTTATTTTAATAATTATTATGACAGGTTTTCTACTTGGTCATCCAACTGGAAATTTAAAAATTTAGTTACAAGTATTCTCTTATATAACAGTGATATCAATAACTAATACTTGTGAACAGATTTATAGTATAAAATATTTTCACATGTTTTTTTCATTTGATGCTTATAAAAATCCTGAGAAGTGGTAACTACCACTGTCTCTGATTCAAGGATGAGAAAACTGAGCTCAAATTAGTTGAACAATCTGACCAAGTTTACAGTTTCTGACCTTACACCCTGGGCTCTAGAACTGTCTCTTTTTGACCTATTGGCAAAACATCTTCTGAAATTACAGCCCTCACAGAAAAATTATTTTGTCATGTTTCTACACCACACACAGTAAACAGCTGTCATTCTGTTGTCACACTTGACTGCAAATGTCCAGATGAGAAAGCTGTGAGATGGTACGGGATTCAGTAAGGTAACGGCAATCGCAACGCCTCCTCTGTTTCACATGGAGGCACTCCACTGAACTCTTTACTTACTGCTCGTTCACTACAAAAATACAGTTGTCTTGTGATGGCTGTCCCGTGACTGGGTGTTTACAGGTCACTTTCCTCTCATTGTGGCTGAAGGAGAAAAAGAGAAAACTTATGTGTGTGCTGTTATTATCACAAATGTTTTTCTAATGTTCTGGTATCAAAGCAGCTACTTGTTTACTGTGACATTAAAGTTAGCGAATAAAGGAGATGAAATTCAAACCACCCCCCTCTCCACTGTTGAAATTTCTAAATGTACCTTTTCTATTATCTACTGTGTGTACAGTTGCAAATGCTGCCTACAGTTTTACAATACAGAGAAGCTCACCCCTCCAGTCGAACCTCAATTCTTTCTTTGGACTGTTTTATAAACAAAGGTTAAGTCGATTTATCTCCAGTCACTGCATTTTACATTTGATATGTGGGCCACCAAAACGAGAATCTACCCACCTCCATTATTCTGTATCTCAATTTAAGCACCCAATGCCAAAATCATGTACATAAAAAATTAACAGTACTACTATATGGGCACCAGCACATTAAAAAATAGACAGAACCGCCCTGGCCAGATGGTTCAGCTGGTTGGAGCATCCTCGCCATATACCAAAAGGTTCGATCCCTGTTCAGGGCATGTATGGGAGGCAACTGATGGATGTTTCTTTCTTTGATGTCTGTCTGTCTGTCTCTCTCCCAGATCAATAAACATATCCTCGGGTGAGGATTTAAAAAAAAAAAAAGACAGTATCACTTGAACAATAATTTATTTGTTTTACAAAATAATTGTTTTATATAAATAATGTAATGAGACTGATTTTTTTGTGAAATGAGGAGAATATGCTATAAAAAATGGAATCTGAAGGAGAAAACAAAACCTTAAATAAAAGGTACCAATGAGAACAGAAACAAAAGGAAAAAATCTACTTGTGTCTGCTGGAAAAAAAATTGCTTTTCATTAAAGGATGGCTTTTGGTGGGAGGGAGGGGGAAATAAGACCTTTGAGTATAGCCTACTTATTCTTCCAAGGCTGGGTGATAACAGTAGGTCTTCTCCTGTCTTTGTGAAATGAGAGTAGGAGAAAATCCCAGACTAAACAATCTATCAATGGTGTGCCTAACCTTAGAAACCTTACTTCCATTAGGGAGAGAAATTTCAAGATGTTATATTGAATACTGCTTTTTAATCTTAAAAGATTATTACATGTGCTCTGGATTTTGGGAACTATATAACCACAAACCACAAACTTCTGGCAAACTTTTAGATACTTAATTTCTTTTCCATACCTTAACTTCCATTAATATTTTATTGGTAACTCAGTATTTGATATTCTAGCCATAAATAAAACTAAAACCACACAGAAGAGAAAGTACAGATACAGTTTCTAAAAAATTACATACTATTGAGATAGTAGACTGATGGAATACAATGTGTGTCTACCATTTCCTCAGTTAACTGGTACACTAAGCACACAGCAGTACTAAATTATCAGCTTTTTATGGTGGTCTGTCTTTATACAAACTCTTAATAGGTGTTCAGATTTGGTGGGTTTTAGATAATTACATGGGGAGGTATTTCTGCTACATAAGAAGTATGCAAGTAACTTTCTTACCTGCTGATTCAATAAAAAAGTACAATAGTAGAAACTAAGGTCTCATGTGGGATATGAGTTTACGTAATAAGCGATAAACTGGTATAAGAATAACCAAAAAAAGGATAACCTCTGGAGATAAGTGGGGAATACTGAAATAGTCAAATGTGATGAACGTGAATGTGCCAAGATATGTCAATTCTGACATTGTAAACAGTGTAAAAACCTCGGGTCAGGGATTAGACACTTTAACAATGAGAACGGCTTTCTCCTTAAAGCTTCTCCTAGAGAAGGAGCATTAAGGAGCTGGAGCTGGTTGAGTGATAGAACAGAAACATATAAGTTTTTTTATAAAAACCAATACTGCACAAGGAAAACAGTCAAGCCTGTATATGCACTCTTCCCCATGCCGCGTCACTTTACCTGGGAGGAGTACAGGAGGCACTAACCCTAGGATTCGGGAAGCTCTAAGTTATGACGACAAGACTGCGATAGCTGTTGAGCTAAGAGACTACACTGACACCCTCACCACAAACAGATGTGAGCGCCCACTAGATCAGGATATAGGGCAATGAAAAAATTTAAATAATGAACAATTAAAATGGAGTCCCAACTTTTCTTCCCCCAAAGTGGCTACCATTTCAATTAACATCTTTGTCATCACACGTTTAAGTAAAACTAACGGAAGAAAAATCATGGTATTCCATCTTAGTTAAAAGACCAGGGGCAAAACCAACATAAAACATGCATGTATTTATATTCTTTTTACTACTTAATGTTCTGGTATTAAGTTAACATAATTCATACAAAATCTACAAGGACAGTAATGGGTGTCTTTTACTATTTTTTAATCAAAGAAATAATCTCTCCTAGTACATCTGTCTAGTTGTTAACATAAAGTGAACGGATGT
>VMDR010032254.1:0-11775 GCA_007922815.1 Macrotus californicus
TTCAGAAGTTAACTACTAACAATTGTTATGACTTAGTAAATATCATACTGTGCTGGACACCTTCACAAACATAGTTTCTTTAAATCTTCTCGATAGTCATTTTTTGAACTCCTTAACTACTTTTTTACTTTATCATTAATTTGACAATCAATCCTGTACTATCTGTGGTATCTCTTTTATTATTTACTAGAACTACTATTTCTCTTATCATTCCATTTGTTTATCCATTTATCTATTCTGGTTAAAGGTACTATACTTAGCTCTGCACATGGATTAGCAGATAAGACAAAGTCCATTACCTAATAGAGCCTTCATGTTGTTTTTACTCAATTCTTTATATATATGTGCATCCAAACTACATTATTAGCTTCTTGGGCAGCTAGTTCCTTAATTCTGCTTCTTGCATTCTCTGCAGTATCTGATATGGTAGGTACTTAATGCAAAACTGCACTCAATACACATGTGGTAGTTTGTTATTAAACATTTAAATGCCATTATTAAATAATATTTATTTGATAACTTAAAAATTATAAAATTATTAAAGGATTATGGTAAGATTAACACTACATCTGATCTTAATTATCTGGTAAACACTCAAAGGAAAGTCTAGTAAGTTAGTAGTGCACAGAACCCCCCCCTACCCTTCCCATTCCTATCAAATCACAATTATTCACACAGGTGTCTAAGTAGGTTTCAGTTTTAATGATGTCTAAGTTCAGCTTCTAGTGTGGATTTTATTGCACTATGATTCTCAGTAACAGGATATCTTAATAAATGTCTCCTCAGACAAGACTATTAAGACTAACTCTTCAATTATTTTGGTAAGATTTTGCATTTGAAAGTAGGAATTCTTGTTTATATATAAGATAGAAGATCTCACTCATCCTGTTCATTTTCTCAGGCAGCCAGAAGCTAGGGCTGTGCTTCTGACGTCTGTCTAGTCACCATATCTTCAGTGATTCCCTAATATTTTCTTTGCTATGCCTTGAAAGGCAGTAGAGCACAGTGGTAAAATGCATAGGTTTTCAAAGACATGACTTCAGATAAAAGAGTTTCCCCTTGTTAAGATTCTTGTGAGAGCCACTTTATAAAAATGCATATAAACACTAATATCAAACCTGTCACACAGTAAGTGCTCATCAAATGACAGATCTTTGTATGTGAGTCAAAGAAAAATAAAAAGACCTTTACAGAAGCTTATCTCTTTTCAGAAAAATTTATCTTTCAACTTTTCTGGGGCCAGATGACAAAGTATATGCGTGTTATAAATATATTTTGCATGTGCATGTGAATATGGCAGTCCAAAAAATGTGTTTAACCACATTACCACCAATAAAGTTGCCTGTGGATTGGCACAGACACACAAACACCATGGCTGGGATATGGGAGTGGGGAAGAGAGCACATGTTTACAGATTAATAAAAGATAAAGTTATCCTGCTCTCAAAAATCAGACACACTATTTATATTGTTGTATTCAATCCTAACATGATATAGTTATTAATCTGTATTCTGTGTTACACATGAGGAAACCAGGGTCAGGAACTTTAAGTGATATGTACATTTCACACAATCACTGCATTCAGAATTTGACACTAAGGCCAAAGCTGGGAAACTAATCAAAGGCCTGACTAATTGCAGTATCAGGAAAACAAGGACCTTTTAGCAAAGGTTTCAAGCTCAAAACTTTTAAAGTGCAAGTGCTGTATAGGAGTATGAAAGTGTGTATGTGTGTGCATGCATGTGTTTGTGCAAACATGTGTGATATAATTCAGAGGTGGAAGAACTATAAACAGAACACGAACCTAACAAAAGCTATGGACACTAAATATTCTACCTTTCCTTCTCCCCTGTGCCCTCCTTCTCCTCTTTCTTTTATCACTAAATTGATTAAATAAAACAGAACATTTCTTTTTTTTAAGTATATTTTATTGTTTATGCTATTACAGTTGTCCCATTTTTTTCTCCCCTTTATCCCCCTCCACCCTGTACCCCCTTCCACCAGAATCACCCACCCTTAGTTCATGACCATGGGTCATACATATAAGATCTTTGGCTTCTCCATTTCCCATACTATTTTTAACCTCCCCCTGTCTATTTTGTGCCTACTAGTTATGTTTCTTTTTCCCTGTACCTTTTCCCCCCAATCTTCCCTTCCCCTCCCCACTGATAACTGTCCAAGCAATCTTCATTTCTGTGATTCTCCTCCTGTTCTAGCTGTTTACTTAGCTTTTGTCTTTGTTTTTTAGGTTCACTTGTTGACAGTTTTGAGTGTGTTGTCATTTTACTCTTCATAGTTTTTGATCTTTTATTTCTTAGATAAGTCTCTTTAATATTTCATATAATAAGGGCTTGGTGATGATGGACTCCTTTAACTTGACCTTATCTAGGAAGCACTTTATTTGCCCTTCCATTCCACATGATAGCTTTGCTGGATGGAGTAATCTTGATTGTAGGTCCTTGCCTTTCATAACTTTGAATACTACTTTCCAGCCTCTTCTTGTGTATAAGTTTTCTTTTGAGAAATCAGCTGATAGTCTAATGGGAACTTTTTTGTAAGTAACTGTTTCCTTTTCTCTTGCTGCTTTTAAGGTTCTCTCCTTATCTTTAATCTTGGGTAATGTAATTATGATGTGTCTTGGCATATTCTTCCTTGGGTCCAACTTCTTTGGGACTCTCTGAGCATCCTGGACTTGCATATCAATTTCCTTCACCAGATTGGGGAAGTTCTCCTTCACTATTTGTTCAAATAAGTTTTCGATTTCTTGTTCTTCCTCTTCTCCTTCTGGCACTCCTGTGATTTGGATGTTGGAACATTTAAAGTTGTCTCAGAGGTTCCTCAGCCTTTCCTCATTTTTTTTAAATTCTTGTTTCTTCATTCTGTCCTGGTTGGATGTTTATTTCTTCCTTTGGTTCAAAATCATTGACATGAGTCCCAGTTTCCCTTCCTTCACTGTTGTTTCCCTGTATATTTTCTTTTATTTCACTTTGTATAGCCTTCATTTCTTCCTTTATTTTGTGTCTGCACTCAGCAATTTCTGTGAGCATCCTGATTACCAGTGTTTTGAACTCTGCCTCTGTTAGGTTTGGCTATCTCCTCATCACTTAGTTCTTTTCCTGGAGCTTTGATCTGTTCTTTCATTTGGGCCATATTGCTTTGTCTTGGTGTACCTGTTATATAGTAAGGGGCAGAGCCTTAGGTATTTGCCAGAGAGGGGCAACCCACTTCTCTCCATTGTGGAGCTGTATGTGGGAGAGGGGTCAGTGAGGAAACAATGCCACTTGCTGGCTTGCTTGGTTCTTGCTCCATTTTAAAACAGACTATTTCTAACCACTGTTTTTGAAAGTGTTTCAAAGATGGTATAAATTTTTTAAAAAAGTCTTATAGCTTCTACTACTGTGAATGCCCTGAAGGATATTCAAAAAATTGAAGACTTGCAGACTTACCCATTTAAGATGGGAAAATTTTCAACTTAATCCCTCAACTATCAAAATTGTGTTTGTTTATATTATGTTCTGTTCATTAAACCTCTTAGTATAACTCCAGATTACGAACCCTTATAATGGATTGAATTTGAGAAAAAAAGAATACTGCTTTGTCAGTATAATCAGCATATTTAAGCAAAGAAGGATTTTAAAAAAGGTCAATTCTTTTCATTTTAAAATAAATTTATTATTTAAAATAAAAAAAAATTTAGGTTCTTCTTCATTGTGGCTATTAGCATGGAGGTTTTTATAGAGTTTGTATATAATGAAAAATTCTGGGTCTTTATCTCCCTAATCTTGACAGCCTTCCTTAGGCCAGCTTTGTGTATTTAGATTCTTTCTCTATTTCCAAGACCCTATTTGCACTCAGTGCCTTCCTGAGTTTTTGCCATCATCCCAAATGAAATGCTTGAAACAAAAGAAGGGGTAAGGCTGAGTGAAGCCACTAGACAAGCCCAGAGTAGCCCTCAGACTACATATAAATAAACACAGGCACAAAGAACAAATTACAAAAACATTAAATCATTAATCTCCTTAGGGTATCAAATTTTCAGCCTGCACAGGATGACTAGTTTGGCTCAGACCATTTGTTACAAATCTATGTAGCATGTGATTTGATTTTTGGATTAGAGAATGCTGTTTCCATATAACTAATATAAATGTACATATATTGTCCCTCTACATTTTTTATTTATTTGTTTTTAGGACACAAGTTGACCCTTGGGAGAAATTATTGTGGAAAACTTTACTTCAAGAAATTCCCATAAATAAAATGGAGCAGAATGTATGCAAAATCGGTTCCAACATGTCCCCTTCAGCCTACCACCTTTCCTACAATCTAAGCTATACTTCAGACACATTTAAAAAGGTAGAGCTGAATCTTCCAGTTAATTTGAACTCTTTGCCTGTTTCTATTCATCTGAAAGCAAACAAAAAAGCTCTGAGCCCTAAGGGACTCTGCTGGCATGAACTCCTTTTATGCAGCATTGTTGGTGAGGAGGGAAGAAACAGGAAACAGTGGCTAAAACGGGTATGAGCATCCCTATCTACAGTTAAAGGGATGCATTTTTCTTTCATGGAACTTAGGGTTTTCAGGAGGGCAAAGGATCTATGCTCAGCCACAATGTGCTATTTTGCATTTATAAACCACTGATTGCAGTTTCTCTGGGATCTCCTGCATGTCCAAAGACACTCAATCCAAATATAGATTAGGCACTTCACCAAAGAGATTCTTTGTACCTGCTATAAAGTCAGAATACATGGAAATAATTATGGTTCAGAGAAATGCTCGAACAACTGCAGAAGAACTCCCAGGTGCCACTTAGCTATCCTTCCTTCCTTTATCTCTTCCCTGCATTCAGTCACTGAAACCTGAACCCGCCAATTCAGCGAACAGTCTGACGGTCACTTCTACATGCAGCACAATGCTCACATCTCACTGCCACTGTTAGACTGGCAATTCAATTCTAGCCTAGAATCCAGTGGCAAAGAGTCTCACCCAGTTCCTGGGGGTCAGACAACTCTCTTTGTGTATCTTTATACCCCAGTAAATAGGCACTTATCTCCAAGCACATGGAAGCCTTCGTTCTATGAAAATGGATGTGGATGTGAAAACTGTAACCCTAGTTTAACCACTAGATAACTTACTTAGCTGGAGTGCAATGTTTAGCATCTGAGGTCAGCTCACATATCTGCTCTTTAATCACAGAGCAGGGTATCCGAGGCACCATCAATTTCCCTGGAGTGTCCAACCACAGACTTCTATCTTAGTAGTGTGCCTAATCTACAATGTTCTTTCATGTGTCTATCCTGTTATAAAATCAGCTCACATTTACGATGGACTCTAGAAAGTATCAGAGCCAAGAGAAGGATCTTGAAGTATGTATTTCAGAGTCGCACGCCCTGCCCTCCACTAACCACAAATACAGAGCATTTGGTCTCCCCTGACATGCAGTAACTACTTTTGTATTTATAGCTATTAAAGAAGGGAAAATAAGAAAGCAAGAGCTACCTCATTTTTCTTGCACTTAATGTGTTTGCCCTTGCCTCTGTCAAACAGATGAGGACTACATGAAGCATTAATCCTCAGAAAACCAAGTCATTGACTGTTTGAAGTGGAATTAGTCCTAAGTGTCAAGAGGATTTAAGGAAAGGAAAAATAAAAGTGGTTTAAGGAGTCATACTTATTAATTATCTGGTATGTACAAGGCACTGTTATGTTTTTTTACACATTATTTTATTTCATTTTTGAAAACCTAATTAATTTTTTCTCACAAACCTTTGGGGTGGATATTTTACTCACATTTTTTAGAGATAGGAAAAAGCAATGTACAAAGAGGTTAGATAACTTACCCAAAGTTATATACCTAGGGAAGTGCACAGCTGGAATGAAAAACCTAATCTCTACAGAGAATTTATTTAGCCAAGTTAAACTATGATTGTTGCAGTTAGAGTTCTCAGGAAATGCCCCTTTGGTGATTAAAAAAAGAACAAAACTCTGAAAAGAGACAGATGTCTGGAACTCTTTATCTGTAGAGGACTCTTAGCCTTCCATTTCTCTTTGAAGGAATGATAGTGTAAGAGATATATCTCCACGTGAATCTAGCATTCCACATTAAACACTATGATCTTTTTTCTACTACGTGCTATATGTAAAAATGTATTGAATCTATGTGCATAATTCTTAGGTTCATATATATAATTTGAGTATACACCTATCATTTCCTGCATTGATTACAGACTAGATGTTGTTCACATAATGATTTAAAAAGACCGAATCTCAAAGATAAAGATGTTCCCAGAAAAAAGGGGCAACAAATGTATTCACAATGAACCATAATATAATGCGATCTGCTGTATTAGCAGTATGAGTACAAAGAGATCATAAAGGAAGACATAAAAACAGTGGTAAATTAAAAACAACCTAAATGAGCAAGAAGATATTGGCCAGGTAAATTATCATATAGCCATTAATCGCATGGTAGAAGAATACATAATGAATTTGGAATATTTTTGATACATATATTGTTAAGTGGACAAGCAGACCATAACATATAAGCAATATGATTTCACTTTTTAAAAATATATGGAGAGAACATTTCAGCAAATGTTAATAATGGTTATATAAAGATCAGAATCATTACCTTTTCTACTTATTGCTTTTTAAAAAAAGATTTTATTTATTTATTTTTAGAGAGAGGGGAAGGGAGTGAGAAAGAGGGAGAATGAACCATTGATGTGAGAGAGCAACATCCATTGGTTGCCTTTTGTCTGACCAGAGACTGAACCTGCAACCTAGGAACGTGCCCCAGCCAGGAATCCAACCAGCAACCCTATGCTTTGTGGGATGACACTTAACCAACTGAGCCACACCCGTCAGGACATCTGATTATTGCTTTTTTGTGTTTTCTAATTTTTCTGTAATGAATATGTGTTTCTTTTGTAATTGGAAGAAATTCACTGCTTTTCATTTAAAATTCAAACAGTGTTAGCCATGACTTAACAAAAAATCTATTTGAAATTTCTGTAAATTGAGGAAAAATAAAATTCCTAAAATAATTAACATTTATTTTCATAGAGGGCCTCTTGAGCTCTGAGATACCTCATTCGAGGAATCCTACAGCCTTGAATGTCTGCTTAGCGTTTGGAAACGTGCCAGCTGTGGCACCGTGCCTTGGTCTAAACCCTCCCTCATGACCTTAAAGACCTCTCATATTCGCAGTGCTAACCTGGAGGAGCTCTCCTGCTTGGCAGCTTTTGGAAATGAACAGATCATTTTGTTAAGTACTGTCGTTCATTCGGTAAAGGTGCTGGCTGCTTTTTCAACCCAGTTAACACAGTTCTTCTACCAAGAAATGCAGGACATCTATTCTCTCTCTACCTTGCTGTAAATCCCAAAAGTTTAAAGGATAAAAAAAGCAAGAATCCTTCAAGATCTACAACTAGAGAGACCCCAGGAAAGAAACATGAGATGAACAGTCATTAGGATGAAATGGAAAACAAGACCAGACTTGCAGAAGTGCTTGACCATAGTCTGCAAGTGGAAAACTTTAAGAACTGGTCAAGGATACAATGTGTCTTGGCAGGCTTGGAGAATTGCTGCTCAAAGCTCTCTATTTATTTATGGTCAAAATGCTCTGACACATTTCTCTTCAAATTCCAGAGTTTTGATAACTAGCTGCATACTCATGCATCTTGAACTGTGCCACTGGGGAAGGAGGGAGAGCAATTTGAATTCCTGTTATTGTTGGGGAAGTCAGATTTATTAACAACCAACTAATCTAAGAGAAAAGCCAGAATCTCCGAGGAAGACTTTCAATGTTTTTGGGCCACTTAGTCTGAATTCAGAAACTGGAGAAAGCTTTTCACTGACGAAGTTACCCAGAGCCTGGAGGGAAAGTGAGCATCTTCCGTGGGCTGAGCATAGATCACCAGCTCAGATCATTACAACCTGGGTGGCTGCTGGCCCCTAATGCCGCCTGAGCTGCAGACATAACGTGGACCGCATTCCAATAGCAGACTCAGTGAAAAAGGAGATTGCTTCTGGAGAGTACTGTGAATGATCTGTTGTGTACTAACCAGTGTTTTTTTTTTTCCCCAAGTGCACTGAAAAACAGCATAATTTATACATGCTCATATATCACCAGCTTGTTAATTCAACACTAAAGCAAAGGGATGACAGGAATACAGGTTCTTACATCTTTTATTCTGTTTTCTCCTTCTCTGTCTTGTTTTTGTTGTTGTTTTGTAATAGATGAATAGAGCACACACACCATTTTAGGTGCCTGCTCAAATACCAGATTCATTGTGATGATCTTTATTATGTTTGTTAGACTGAAATGCATAGTTGTGGTTAATCACAAGATTCTCTAGGGTGACATCCTCTAAATTAAGTTAACTGAGAATTATATTTTAGCCAAGCTATCTTCTGGGTTTAACAGCATCTGAGCCGAGACAAAAGAATCACAGCGCTAGCAGCAGAGGACGTAGAAGTTGCCCAGATACTCCTGAATAAGGTGAAGAAGATGCTGAAACAGTCCCGGGGAACCGTTTCACATGTAATAAAGGCTCTGATGGGGAGGAGACTTTAGAAATAATTTTGTTATTTGGACAAACGTTTCTAAACCTCTGTTTTCTCAACGACACTGTCAATACCATCAAGTCAGATTTAATATTACAGCATTTTAACCCATGATTCATAGTTGTAATAATTATTTTCAGTGGTATCTCTTTTCATCACAAAATTAAACTGCTTGACACATATTAATAAATAAATAAATGCATTTAGTCAATTAAATTAGAAAGAAATAATAATCACATTTGGCCCTGGCTGGGTGGCTCAGTTGGTTTGAAAGCTGTCACTTACACCAAAATGTAGGGGGTTCAATTCCCAGTCAGAGCTCATACCTAGGTTGCGGGTTAGATACCTCATTGAGATGCTTATGGGGGGCAACTGATTGATGGTTCTTTCACATCAATGTTTCCCTCTCTCTAAAAATCAATAGAAGTATATCATCAGGTGAGTATTAAAAAATAATAACAACAACATTTGTATGACTTCATAGGTAACATATTGCCTGACTGGCTGAATATCACACAATTAATGTAGCAGTGAGATTACACACACACACACACACACACACACACACACATTTACTCTAAAACTAAAACAAATTATCTGGACAGCTGCGGCAATAAATAAAACACAATTAACACTAAACACTATTTAAAAAGTCAGGTATTAAAAGAAAAAAAGAAATGTGTATATGTGATGGGGCATTATTCAACCAACCATTTATTTATGTACTCAAAAATATTAACTAATTGAGCATCTGCTATAGGACATACACAATTCTAGGTGATAGGAGTGCAATAATGAACAAAAGCATCAAAGTATCTGCTCTATTGGATACTTCTCTATGATTACTGGGACAAGCAATAATTATCCATATTTGGATCTGCACATTTAGGTCCTGTTAACTGAATAATACTAATCAACTTTATATGTGAATTACAGAGCCATGAGAGCAATGAAGAAAGGTCTAGTGTCTTAGGTAACATGACCTTGGCCTCGACACTCAAGCTCTCAAAACCCCTTTTGTTTACCTTTCAAGGGTGTTGACTGCTAAGGCTAGTTAATATCTAACATCTATTTAGGTATAAAATTCCATAATTTTGTGTTTCCTACTGAGATAAAAGTATGGTTTGACTCACATTTATAGTTTTTATAATGGAAAGTTCCTAGCAATTATAAAAAATAACTCTAATTGCAATCAAGAGCAAATTGAGAAAGTTTAAGTATCCCAGTGTTTAAAAATATGTAAGTGAAGCAGTGATGGGCAGCTCCAGGCAAAGTTCATGGGAAAAATCACCGCACTGATTATAGCTATTGTGAAGGGTTATCTGAACTAGCAAGCAAATTACAGAGAAAAGGATCCACAAATCGTTTCCTGAAAATCACTGCTATTATCATGGTGTTAACTGGGTAATTTTTCCAGTACAAGGGGCAAATTCATTTTTAAAAAACATAATCAGTTGGATGGTACCCACAAAATGCAAGTCTTACAACAGCTAACCTGATGTTACACTATTATATAAAATAAGCCAAAAAATCACAAATAAAAACCCCACATTACATATTTGTACAAAAATTATCTTCATAGAATGATAGGTCTTTCAGCTAGTCTTCATTTATTCAGCTTTCTTTGTAGAGAAGAGAAGAAGAAATCTCAGAAATCATGACTAATACAGCCATGGACAAACCTCATTAATATTAAAGATAATATCCATAAAAATAAACTTTGAATTAATTATATTTGGATTATCCAGTATTTTCATTAAAGAAAAACAGAGCATGGGGTTGACTGCAAAATTGCATTTCTTTCTAATTGCTTATGATTTAAATA
The DNA here is from genome assembly GCA_007922815.1 of Macrotus californicus. Taxonomy (NCBI): domain Eukaryota; kingdom Metazoa; phylum Chordata; class Mammalia; order Chiroptera; family Phyllostomidae; genus Macrotus; species Macrotus californicus. Next base: position 10,391 of record VMDR010032254.1, read on the forward strand.
AGCCAATGTCAGATTAAAAAGCTTTTACTCTCAGTATTATAGGAGCTTTGCCTTGGGGTGTCCTGGGCATAGTTTATGATTCCACAGCCACTAAGAATCATATTCTTCATAAATTACAGCTCTGTGCACACACTGTTTCTTTTACACTTCACTGCTTGTATATCCCACAAGTACCTGTTTTTTTTAATATATTTTATTGACTATGCTATTACAGTTGTCCCATTCTTTTCTCCCCTTTATTGCCTTCCACCCTGTACCCACCCTCCCACCAGCATCCTGCACTACCTCCCCCCCAACACTTAGTTCATGTCCATGGGTTGTACATATAAACTCCTTGGCTTCTCCATTTCCTATACTATCCTTAACCTCCCCCTGTCTATTTTGTACTTACCATTTATGCTTCCTATTCCCTGTACCTTTTCCCCCATTTTCCTCCCTCCTCCCCATTGATAATCCTCCATGTGATCTCCATTTCTGTGATTCTCTTCCTGTTCTAGTTGTTTGCTTAGTTTTTTTTTAAGGTTCAGTTGTTGATATTTGTGAGTTTGTTGTCATTTTACTATTTATATTTTTGATCATCTTCTTTTTCTTAGATACGTCCCTTTACCATTTTATATAATAAGGGCTTGGTGATGGTGGACTCCTTTAACTTGACCTTATCTGGGAACCACTTTGTCTGTCCTTGCATTCCACATGATAGCTTTGCTGGATAGAGTAATCTTGGTTGTAGGTCCTTGCCTTTCATAACTTTGAAAACTTCTTTCCAGACCCTTCTTATGTGTAAGCTTTCTTTTGAGAAATCAGCTGATAGTCTAATGGGAGCTCCTTTGTAGGTAACTGTCTCCTTTTCTCTTGCTGCTTTTAAATTTCTCTCCTCATCTTTCATCTTGGGTAATGTAATTATGATGTGCCTTGGTGTATTCTTCCTTGGGTCCAACTTCTTTGTGACTCTCTGAGCCTCCTGGACTCCCTGGAAGTCTATTTCCTTTGCCAGATTGGGGAAGTTCTCCTTCATTATTTGTTCAAATAAGTTTTTGATTTCTTGTTCTTCCTCTTCTCCTTCTGGTATTCCTATGATTTGGATTTTGGAATGTTTAAAGTTGTACAGGAGGTACCTCAATCTCTTCTCACTTTTTTGAATTCTTGTTTCTTCACTCTGTTCTAGTTGAATGTTTATTTCTTCATTCTGCTCCAAATTGTTGATTTGAGTCTCGGTTTCCTTCCCTTCATGTTGGTTGCCCATATATTTTTCTTTATTTCACTTTTCATAGCCTTCATGGTTTCCTCTATTTTGCAACCATATTCAACCATTTCTGTGAGCAACCTGATTACCAGTGTTTTGAACTCTGCATCTGATAGGTTGGCTATCTCTTCACTGTTTAGTT
>VMDR010032255.1:0-11769 GCA_007922815.1 Macrotus californicus
TGCCATTGCTTTTGCAAGCTGCTGTTCTTCCTTACCACCATAAGCAATAAACTCAGCTTTGTCTTATCAATAAGTCGTGTTGCTTATATTGGGGAGTGGCAGGGGGCGGAGCTTCACACTAGAGCCATAAAGGGAATTTGAACAGGAAAATGACAAACACATGTAACAACTCTGGCACAGAGTGAGGTCCAGAGAACATAGCACTGTTTCTTCCAGAAATAGGACACTTTTGTAAGGTAGTATCTGGTTTTTCTTGGTGGTCACCTTCAAGCTATCTGGACAACTGGGAAAGAACAGACCAAGCCAGTGGGGGACAAAGGAAACAAATACCATGCAGGAGTCAAAGGGAAGCAAATCCAGGAACAATGCTACCACACCCACTGTTATGCCTTTCTCCAGCAGAACCCAGATTTTGAATTCTTTAAAGGTGGTTTTAAGTAGCTGTCTTCACATGTACACTGAAAATCACACAGGTTTTAGTGTTGACTTTAATCAAGTGAAATTGCACCATAATTTTGTTTAGCCATTAAAATGTTCTATAGTACATCTTATCAACAAGAGCCATTTAAAGGGTTTTAATCAGTTTTAGTCAAACTCAAACAAGGTAGGCGTACAACATTTGTAAGACAAGTGAGATATGAGATGCCCAGGATAGGCAGCCTGAGCATCCTGCATTCGTTGCTCTGAGAGCTGTTTCCATGCCACTTGCTTTTCTAGCAGTGTGTACTTGCCAGTTTGCCAGTGTTCATATCCATCGCCACGTCCAAGATAGCTTACACACAACAGTCATTTCCAAGGGCCTTAAGGTCTATGTACATGTGTAGGGGTGGGGACAGGAACACAGAATACGTGAATAGGTACTATTACCCAACAGGATGTAGGTACTCGCTTTGGACTTAATACTAACAATAAAAGAATCATCCCTTATGTGTCTTTATCTCCCAGAAGATACTACAGGCTATGCAAATCCTACAAGGGTTAGGGACCCCTCAGAGGAGGAAATAACCCAGAATTCACTGTTGGAAGTAGAACGTTAATGGGTCACCCAGACTGAATGTCCAGCCCAGTCTTCTCTCCTGAATTTTACCATTTCAGACATCCATTCACAACTATATCTCTTAATGCTTTTGCCAGCAATAACAGAAATCCCCACTCAGACTGTTTTAAATGATAAGAAAATTTTATCAAATTGTCATTTAGATATCCCCCCAGAATCTTCAGCTGGACATGTCTAAATAAGGCCCCATGAGAGAGTCTGCATCCTGCAGAGGTAGAGTGTGGATTCTGGGCTCCTAGGTTCTCCATCTCAGGAAAAGGCATCATGCTCCATGCAGGCACTGACACCAGATTGGGCTACGTCCCCTCAGTGCTTTGTACTTCTTCCTTACAATTCCTCTCCCATCAACACTAAGTTCTGAGACACTTGAGATTCTTGTGTGTCTTGTTCATTAGTGACTGGCACACAGTATGAAAGGAAGGAAGGAAAAGAAAGGGAGGAAGAATAGAAGACTGAGTTGGAGAGTGAGAGAGTTGAAAGTCTCATGCACTGTTAACAATTAGAAACTTTTCAGTTATAAAAATCTAAATTAATGATGACACAGAGGAAAAGCCACTCACTGCTTTGCTTGATGACATACTTGAAGATGGAAAAGGGTTGTGTGGGTGCAACTAAGATTACCTTTTTCTGGTCTGCTTGGCTTTTCTTTAGGATGGTGGGGAGATGAAGCCTACGAATGTCACTTGGAGCCCTGTGATAGGTGGAACTGGAAGTGTTCGGTGGTGCTGAAGAAACACTTTCCTGGAATGCACTTCTTCACCACTTCTGAGTTTCCAACTACTCAACTTTCTTAAGCTCAGGACCACATTTCCAACTACATTCCAGTGTCCAACCAAACGTCCATCAAACTCTTAACTTGAACAAGCTAAAAACTGAATTCATTAATTTCTCCCCAAATCTCCTCTTCCTTTGTGACATTAACATCCACCTAATCACCCAACATTTCAAGGAAGTTATTCTTGATTCTACCCTCACTCTCAACCTCCTCTTGCTCCATGGATACTGGATTGAAAGTGAGATCAAGCGTTGTTCATAAGCTACCTACATGGGAGGTGTGGAGAGTTTGCTACCGAGAGCTTGGCCCAAGAGACGGCCCCATGTGTTTCCTTCTCTACCATATGGAACACCCTGTGCTCATGGACAGGGATCCAATCAGCCAAGAGAGTCTGTGTTCTCATCAAAATAGGCACTGCAGTGAAGATGTCCTGACATAATTAAATGCCTTTCCATTGCTCATGGAAATTAAAAGATGTTCCAGTTGTAGTCTGTATTTCCTTAGTCCTCCTCAAGGCAGGCTAAAAAAGATATTGTCATTGATTTTTCTTTATCATATCTTCCTCAGATTTACAGAGAGCTCTCTGACTTGTGAAAAAGCTAATCCACACTCATTTCATCAGTGCCAACAAAGGCCAGTTTGCCTGTGGAGGACCAAACTCTCCATCATTCAGTAGTCTGTGGATATTCAAGGGGCCCCTTATGTGTGATCAGCATATGATCATGGGACAAAGGCCAACCTCTTTACCATGGCCACAAATCCAAGTCCCTACCTACTTCTTTAGCCTTCTCTCTTGCTTTGGTGCTAACACATTCTATTCTGGACCACACTGATCTTTTTTTTTTTTTCACTTCCTCCAACATGTACTAATCTCCCTTCTGCCCTGAGCCTTTGTACAATCTTTCTTCTACCTGGAAGGTTCACCTGGTTAGAGCTACTGTCCCTACAGATTTCAGCTCTAACATCACTTCCTCCTGAGCCTTAACTGACCTTTCCAACAGATCAGCCCACCCCCCTGCCACCCCATTACAAGCTCTTAAAGGCTCGTATACCTCCAGTGTTCATTTACATTTATTTATGTGATTCTTTCTTTCACTTATGTCTGTCTCCCCCACTAGAGTGTATGTTTCTTAGGCCAGGGATCTTGTCAATACATTCCCAGAATCTAACACAGCATCTGACATGCAAAGAGACACCCCTGAAATTTTTGTTTGTTTAATTAATTCATCACTTCCTGGCAGTTCACTAGGCACTGGAGACACATAGATGAATCAGCTACACACAAACTATTCTCAAGAAACTCATAGACCAGTAAAGGAGATGACAGGAACATACAAAGCCACAAAAGAGTGCCATTAAAACATAGAATTAAGCCTTGGCAAGGTGGCTCAGTTGGCTGGAGCATCATCCCATACACCAAAAGGCTGCGAGTTCAATGCCCTGCAAGTTGCAGGTGTGATCCCTGGTCAGGGCAAATACTTTAGGTTGCAGGTTCAACCTCCAGTCAGAAATGTATGGGAGGCAACCAATAAACATTTCTCTCTCACATCAGTTTCTCTCTCTCTCCCCCCCTTCCTCCCTCTCTAAAATCAATAAAACATTCTCAAATGAGTATTTAAAAATGTATAGTAAGAAAAGAAGATTTTTTTCCTACAGAGAATCAGGAAAAAACATAGAGAAATTATAGATGAGCTGAACTTTGAAGGCTAGATTGGATTTGGACCAATAGGGAAGAGAGAATGACAATCAGAAGGAGGAGGAAACTATAGAAAAGATACAGATTAAGAACATGCAGAGGGTTAAAAAGTGAAGGTGAGATTTTAATGTGCTATGGCCAGGAATCTCAGCCAGCCTAGCATTGAGCATCAACACTCCAGAATGTTCCCAGGGGGACTGGATATAGAAGGTTTGCAGATAGGCATGGAAGAATGATTTTATCAACAGCCAAGCCTGGTGACCACAGTGCGGAGCTCTGGGCTAAAGCTGAGTTGGAGCTCAACGCACAGGCTTAGAGCTCCCACTTTCCCCACCTACACCTGAATCCAGTACGCAGTTTTCACCACCTTCCATGACTGCATGATGCCCTCATACTCAGCGACCTTCACACTCAGGCCTTCTGTGACGAGGCTTAGTTTGGGTTTGAGCTTTTAATGATGGTGTCCCCACCCATATGTAAACAATATCTCCTGTTCTGACGGATTCCGTTAGCATTCTAGTCCCTCCAAAAGAGCTGAAGCAGGAGACAGGCCAAGAGGATAATGCAGGGCAGGTAAGTGTCATGGGAGAGGAGGTAGGTGTGGGGAAGAGAGGAAGGGGGAAGGTACATTATTTCCTTACGTAAGGGAAATAATGGGAGGCAAAGATATTCTTTCTGGTTTTGGCAGGAAGGTGGAGGGAGGCCAGATACAGTGTTCTCTCTTGACTTAACTCTTACTCAAACCTCAAAAGTAAACACAGACTTGCCAACTCCAGAAGTTTCTTCCCACCTTTGGTTACCTATTTATTTATTATAATTTTTTAAATTTTGTGGTTAGACCACTCTACATAAGATCTACTCTCTTAGCCAATTTTGAGTAGTACCCCCTTATCCATGGGATATATATTCCAAGACCCCCAGAGCATGCCTGCAACCACAGGTAGTACTGAACCCTATATACACTGGTTTCTTCCTATACATAAACCCATGATAAAGTTTAATTTATAAATTAGGCACAGTAAAAGAGTTTAACAGCAATAACTGCTAATAAATTAGAACAATTGTAACAATATACTGTAATAAAAGTTACATGAATGTGGTCTCTCTCACAAAATATCTTATTGTATTATACTCCCTTTCCATTTGAAGGGAGCACTTTACAGCTTCTCTTTGGCTTATCACAATCTCCTACAGCACTACTTTTGTGATTTGGGGCCATTATTAAGTAAAATAGGGATGAACTGAATACCAGCACTATGATACCTTGACAGTTGATGTGATACTAAGCCAGCTACTAAGTGACTAACAGGTGGAAGCATCTATAGTGTGGATACGCTAGACAAAGGGATGATTCACATCCAGGGCAGGACAGAGTGGGACAGCACAAGATTTCTTCATGTTACTCAGAAAGGTGTGCAATTTAGAACTTATAACTGTTTACTTCTGGAATTTTCCAATTAATATTTTCATATGGCAGTTGACTACAGATAACTGAAACTGGAAAGTGAAACACAGATAAAGGAGGCCTACTGTATACAATACAGTGTAGTTAAGTACAGACCCAATACTGTACAGTAAATCTGCAGAATGATCATACCTAAATAAAGTGGTGTAAAAAAAAATACACAGGACAGGTGTGATTTGAAACAGCTCAGTGGTCCTCTATGACTGTCTCCTCTTAATGATTACCTCTCCCTCGCACTGAGACCCTGGAGTTTCTGGACAAAGAGCTGTTGCTTGTGACTTCTTTGCTAACAGTGCATGGGAAACTCTTCTTTCATAGAGAAGAAAAAAACAGCTCCTAAAGTGAGGCATGGAGTTGGCCTCTTTAAAACTCTGTGGCAGCAGTGTTCATGCCGTCACTCAGCTAACCCTCCTGTCCTGCCTGTTTCTGCCCTCGGACAGGGTCGGCCCAGCAGCCTCGCAACACTGTGATCCATTATGCAAGTCAGGACCTCAAAGCTGGTTAGTTTTATATTCACCCAGACTAAGCCAATTCTCTGGCTCTCACTCCTCCTCTTAGCCTGCACCCCTGTCCTTTGCTCAATCTTTTGTTTCTGTGTGGCTCCATCTTTCATCATAATTGGGTTTTAAGCAACTTTGATGTGAGGAGTTGAGTCTTATTTATCTGTATATTCTCCCATACAAATGCAAAACTGTTCCCACAGTTTTTGTAATTAAATTTTGAAAACTGTAATTATTCTGCACAATATAGTGAAGTCCTGGTTCTCTTATGTAAATCCGAGTGGCCTTGGGCAAGTTACTTAATCTCAGCTTTCATGATCTGTCCTCTCTGGAGGGCGGAATGATACACTCTCCTAGGGCTTTTATGAGGACGAGATGACATCACATATGGAAAGCACTCATGGTAAGAGTGCAGTAAGTGTTAGGTTTTACTATTAGGCGCTCAGTCTGTGTATTTATCAAATGAAACAATTAAGAGAACTCCCTTTTATGGGCTCTATTTGGCAGTAAATGGATGTGTGTGCATATTCAGACTAGGATAGGCAAAGAGATGAGGAAAGGCAAATGGAAGGCTTCAGGTTGTCTTTACCAAAGGCTGTTAAGAAAAAAATTGTTAACTTGAGTTTGGGGTTTAGAATAAGAACAGTGAGCACAAAGATAAATGGAGATGTGTCAGTCTTCTCCCAAATCTAGGGCATTAGCTCATTTCCCTTTTAAAATAAAATAGGTCAGCTAAGTGAAATTATGTGCTCTATCTAAGACATCCTATGTGTATTTCTGAGTGTGAGTATGTGTGAGAGATGAAGAAAGGAAAAGAGAGAGACCCAGCTGGGGAGCTCTGAAGGAAGGATTTCCCTGTACCCATGTCTTTATAACAAATCTCCTTGTGGGATCTCATGTCTTTTCATGTGGGAACTACAATCATCAGCCACATAATTCTTCTGTTACTGCTCTTCTGTCTGTTTTGTTCAGTAGAGCATCCTGCTTAAGAAATAAATACCATATAATCTCACCTTTAAGTGGAACCTAAACAAAACAAACAAGCAAGCAAAATATAACCAGAGACACTGAAATTAAGAACAATCTGACAGTGACCAGAGGGGGATATGAGAGGGGATAATAGGCGGAAAGCAGGGAAGGGATTTCAGGAACAACTATAAAGGACACATGGACAAAACCAAGGGGGGGTGGACTTAGCGGAGGGAGGTGGGGATGGCTGTGGTTGGGGGGAGTAGTAGGAGGTAAATGTAGACAACTGCTCTTGAACAATAAAATAATTTTTAAAAAATAACTGTAAAAAAAAAAAGAAATAAAGTCAAAGAGGTCTGGCTTCAACCCCAGTAGTACTGCCACTCACTCTGGGTAATCTTGGACAATTTACCTCAATCTCTTCTAGTCTCAAGATCCTCATATATAAAGTGGAGTCAGTATTTCCTAAATTGTTAAGCTTGGGGAGATTAAGCAACATCATATACATAATGAACTATAGAAATGATCCCTGAAAGTATAGTCTTAACATCATATATATAAAGTGGCATGTACATAGAAGGTGCTAAAAATGAAAATGTAGCTGCTAGTCATAATAGCAATAGTAGTAGTTGTAGCTGTAGCAGCAGCAAAAGGAGTAGCTACTATAGTAGGAATAATAACAACAGTAGTTGTAGAACAACAACAGTAGTAGTAATAACAGTGGTAGTAGTTATCATAGCCGCAGAAGCAGTGGTAGTGAATGTAGTAAAGTAATAATAATAGTGGCAATAGTAGTGACAATAGTCACAGTACTTATAATGGTAAAGTAGCAGCAGCAGTACCAGTAACAACAGTAGTAGTAACAACAGTGGTGGTAGTTATCGTAGCAGCAGAAGCAGTGGTAGTGAATGTAGTAAAGTAATAATAATAGTGGTAATAGTAGTGACAATAGTCACAGTACTTATAATGGTAAAGCAGCAGCAGCAGTACCAGTAACAATAGTAGTAGTAACAACAGTGGTAGTAGTTCTCGTAGCAGCAGAAGCAATAGTAGTAAGATTAAGCATAGTGAAATAGTTGCATCAGTAGCAATGGTGGTAGTGATAGTACGCAGCAGTGTTAATAGTAACAACAGTGGTGGTAGCAGCAGAGAGAGTAGCAATACTAAGAGCAGTGGTAGTAATATAGTAACAACAGTAGTAACAGCAGTAGGCACAGTACTCATAGCAGTGAAATAGTAGCAGTAGTAGTAGTAATAGCAGCAATAACAATGAGGACAACAGTAGTAATGTTGATAGTAGTGGATGTACTAACAGCAATATTTTCTACTCTCTTCTTCTAACTTTATTCTTTCACCCATAATTTTTTAGCATCTGAAACCATCTTAGAAATACATGATAAGCTCTAATTTAGCATCTAACAAAGTCTTAGTAGGATTAAAACGTGTCAAGTCCATCATGAAAACTGAGCATCAGATTAAGCAAACAAAGAAATGCTGCTTCATTATACTTTGCTATCTGGACTTATTGAAAAAAATTGGGGTTCATTACCAAAAAATGTCTTCTGTGGGCCAGTAACTTATTTGCAAGCCTGCTTTAAGCACTGTATTGCCTCATCATCATCTAAAGAGTGGCAATGACCTTGGGAAAAAATCTATGTATTGGAGTAAATCAAACCCTAGAAAGACAGAAGTGCTGAGTTCTTGAGCTTGAAATCCTCCCTGGCAGACTGCTGCTAACCCTAGTCAAGCATATCCACTTTTGCAAGACGATAAAACACTTTGAAAAATGGCCCACTGTTCAAACTGTGATCCCAAATCATTTTCTTTTTCTATTGATTCCTTGTTCAAACTTCTGGGAAAACTAATTTGAAAGAAGATCAGTTTTAAAAGGGGAAGTTGTATTTCCTGCATGTCTGGTTGAAGTTGTTGGAAGACAGTAAGAGCATCAGGTTTTAAGCTGTTTCCTTTCCACCAAAATCACTTTCAGTATGAAAATCACGTATGACCTCAGACTCAAACCTATTTAAAGGCATGTCTCTCCTGTGTGTCACTGTGAGAATAAGGCCAAAGAGACAAGTTCTTGGGGCATCACTGTTTAAATGGAGATCACAGTGGTGACTTCTGGGTGTGTATAACCCCTGTCATCAGCAACCCTGTAGAGCTAACTTCATTCCTTGCAGACACTGGTGGCAGAGTATGAGCTGATCTGGAGGCAACAGGGAAGCTTTGTGTCTAAAGCCAGTGTTTTTTTCTCTACCTGGGATTCAAGGAGAAGTTGCTAGAAAGAATGAGGGATATACAATGTTTTTGTAATGCCTTAATCAAAACCAAGTTCTGGGCTGCTGCTTGGGTCCCAGGAACTCTGCTTGTCTGCCTTGATCAGTAGTTTCAGGCTTCTGACTTCCCTCTGGGAGCTGTCAAGCACAGGGTAAACCTGTATTCAGCAAAGAGCATACACCTGAGCCCAAAGACTCCCCTTGCATCACAGTTCAACTAAGTCCTGCTCCCTTGAACTTTCTGCATCTCTGACACCCTAAACTCTGAACCCAGCAAGCAAGAACTATGGGGCAAGCCCAAGATGACATCTCTAAGCTACATTTCTTGCCTACTTCACAGTAGTCCCTGGCTGATACTTTTATCCTTATCAATTAGAATGGGACCTCTGTGACTTTTTATGTTTTTTCTATATCTACTCGTAATTCTTCCTTCTTCCTACATTATTGGTCCAGGCTCCTTCTGTTCATCTCTGTCCCATTCAGCCTTCATCCTGATGGCTCAGGACCCAAAATCATCACTCTGAACAGCAACAGCGAGTGTTAGGAGAGGAAAAGTTCTTGAAATGTCTGAGGGAAAATTCTATATCTAGCTAAACCATCAATCAAACGGGAGTCTACAATAAAGATATTTTTAGATGTAGAAGGACCCAAAATATTTATCTCCCATGTACTCTCTCTTGGGAAGCTTCTGAAATGGATATACTCCACCAACAGGAAGGAGTAAATAAAGAGGAATAAACAGGATCTGAGGAACCCAACATGACATGCCAGCGATAGTGAGTCCGAAACAATATTGAGCTACAGACTTAAAGAGTAAACCGTCTAATAAGAGCGGTCAGGGGATGTCACTGGGGGAAAAGGATAGAACATATAAGAATGTTTAATACTGTGTCTGTTCATTTGGAAAATTGTTGACCAGTACTTGACAGAGTAGTTGAAGAATTCAGAAAAAATACAAATGTAGAAAACTAAAACATAGTTCAGCCATGAACGATTTTTATATAATCATAATTATGTAAATATTATTCTTCATTTAGCCAAGTATTTTGACATAATTAAACTGGAAACATAGTAAATTGAGACAGTAAGGGATGGGAAGAGAAATTGGGGAAGTTTATAAAAGAGAGCTAAACCCTCAACCATTCATCATAAGCAGAAGCCAATAGGAACTTCTGAAACTCATGACCCCAGTAACAGATGTGTAAGCAATACCTTATAGACAAACGAAAGGGAACCAAAGAAAGAGCTGAAAAGCATGAACAAAAGTATTTCTGGGGAGCCAGACTTGATCTACTCCACTAGGGGCTTTTCAAGATTACTTTGATTCCTGACTATGTCTACGTATCACTTTAACAGACATGAAAAAATAAAACGTTTGTCAAACCTGAAAATATGGAAAAATATAAGAAGACAATGAAAAACACCAACAACCTCACAATCCTGACATCACTACCACTCACATTTTTCTGAATTTCCTTAAGATCTTATTATGTGCACTTTTAAAGAACTTATGGTTATACGGACTTCAGGCCAAGATGGATGCGTAGGTAGACACACTGTGCCTCCTCACACAACCAAAAGAAGAACAACAAATTTTAAAACAAAAAACAACCCAGAACTGACAGAAAATCGAACTGTATGGAAGTACGACAACTGAGGAGTTAAAGAAACATTCATTTAGACCAGTAGGAGGGGCGCAGACGGGCAACTGGGGGGAGAAGACTCGCGGTGAGGTGGCGGTTGGTGGAAAGGGGCAGGCAAGGCACAGCCGGCGGACCATGCGAGGTGGCTGCTGGCGGACTGGGCCACCCCCCACCCACATGTGGATAAACCAGGAGGAACAACTGGGGAGCGAGACAGACCCCGTAACCCTGAGTTCCAGCGCAGGGAAATAAAGCCTCAAAGCCTCTGATTGAAAACTCCTGTGGGGATTGAGGCACCGGCAGTGGGAGAAACTCTCAGCCTCACAGGAGAGCTCATTGGAGAGACCCACGGGGTCCAGAACGTACACAAGCCCACCCACCTGGGAATCAGCACCAGAAGGGCCCATTTGACTGGGGGTAATGGGGAAACTCACTGAAAACCGGCAGAGAGTAGAGCAAGCGCCATTGTTCCCTCTTGGACTCCTCCTCCACAAACAGCGTCACAACGCAGCAACGTGGCTGCCCCGCCCTGGTGAACACTTAAGGCTCCGCCCCTTACTATGTAACAGGCGCGCCAAGACAACAAAAATGGCCCAAATGAGAGAAAAGATCAAAGCTCCAGAAAAAATACAACTAAGCAATGAAGAGATAGCCAACCTATCAGATGCACAGCTCAAAACACTGATAATCAGGATGCTCACAGAATTGCTTGAATTTGGTCACAAATTAGATGAACAAATGAAGGCTATGCTAAGTGAAATGAAGGAAAATGTACAGGGAACCAACAATTATGGGAAGAAAACTGGGACTCAAATCAATGGTGTGGACCAGAAGAAAGAAACATTCAACCAGAACACAATGAAGAAACAAGAATACAAAAAAACAATGAGAGGCTTAGGAACCTCCAGGATGTCTTTAAACGTTCCAACATCCGAATCATAGGGATGCCAGAAGGAGAAGAGGAAGAGAAAGAAATTGAAAACTTATTTGAACAAATAATGAAGGAGAACTTCCCCAATCTGGCAAAGGAAATAGACTTCCAGGGAGTCCAGGAAGCTTAGAGAGTCCCAAAGAAGTTGGACCCAAGGAGGAACACACCAAGGCACATCATAATTACATTACCCAAGATGAAAGATAAATAGAGAATCTTAAAAGCAACAAGAGAAAAGGAGACAGTAACCTACAAAGGAGTGCCCATCAGACTGTCAGCTGATTTCTCAAAAGAAACCTTGCAGGCAAGAAGGGGCTGGAAAGAAGCATTCCAAGTCATGAAAGGCAAGGACCCACATCCAAGATTACTGTATCCAGCAAAGCTATCATTTAGAATGGAAGAGCAGATAAAGTGCTTCCCAGATAAGGTCAAGTCAAAGGGAGTTCATCATCACCAG
>VMDR010032256.1:0-11774 GCA_007922815.1 Macrotus californicus
AGTACGGACTTTCTCATGTAACAGTTTGCACAGACTGCAATTGGCTTTAATCTATAAAAAGAAAATATAAAGTTTGTATTCAAACTGGTTTATTGAGGAGTAAATCTTGACATAGAAAGTGACGGTATTATTTTTTAATGTGTAGGATTTTTTAAAAGGAAAATCACATGTTAGCATAGCTTTAACTCAAAACAGAAAGAACCGCTTTTCTTTGGTTACAGCCCATAGCATTTATTTTACGTTTACATCTTATGTAGATTATTTCCATTGAAATAAGAATTAATTAGAAAGAATATACCAAATATCTATTGAATATTTTCTATATGCCAGATATTCTGCTAAATACTTTATATAGGTTTCATTTAATCCTCATAATCCTACAAGTTTATTGCAATTCACATTTTACAGATTAGAAAAAAAACCAAAACCTAATAATAGAACATAAAATAATAATATTGATAATAAAAACAAAAAATACTCACTAATATTCACTAAATATTAGTGAGTACAAACCATATGTGGGGCCCTCTTTTAAGAGCTTTGTGTGTGCTCTATCCTCTGACTCACTACGCATATGAGGTGGGTGCCCTTATCATTCCTGTTTACAAATGAAAAAGTGACCCAAAACCGTGAGGCCAAAACCCAAAACAAGTAGTTGCACCCATAGTTGGTACTAAAATATGACTCTGGGGTCACTTGGGAAGTTTCATGCTACAAGTAGAAAATAAAACTGACACAAAGTGCTGCAGATGTTAAGTGCACTCAGCATCTCACACCCCAAAGCTTCAAAGTGAAGGATTCAAGGTTGGTTGATGCAGTGATGTCATCAGGGGCCCAAGTCATCACCATGTGTCCATTCTGCTATGTCAGTCTGGCCTCCAAAATCAGATATACTCCTACTGGCTATTGATGAAAGCAAGTTATTTAACCTCACTAAACACAAGTATATTCAATGTAACTGAGAATGACACCTTACAGTGTGGATTTATGACTGGAAGCAGGAACATTGCGGCTTCAAACATTGGTACCCACTCCCTCATCTACAAGGCCAGGAGAGTGATATCATCTCCTCCAGGGGTGGTTACAAGGATAAAGTCAGTTAAAACATATATGGTGCTAAGAATTATGGCTGGCACAATGTAATCTACATATATGTTAGATGTCACTGTTGTTCTTTGTCTTGTTATGCTGTTGTGACAATGTCCAGAAAAAGAAATTATGGTGCCATCTTAGTTATGAACATGTTTCGTCCTTGCAGCAGGTTTTCTTACGTAACTGTGGGAGTTGCATTTCAGGTCCTCTCCTGAAACAATCATCAGAGTTATAACAGAGCAGGTTTACCCTCAGACTGGCAGTCAGGACAGCCTGGAGCTGAGGGCAGAGTCACTGTTCCTGAGGCACCGGGCTATGCAAGGATGGAGATAATGGAACAAGCCTTAACAACTGGTCTCATCTACTATGAACTTAGTGATGCAGAAGCTATTAGCATTGATTCACCCAGAGAACTTGACCGAAGCCATAATGGAAAAGGCAAGGACCTGCCCTGGTTGGGGGGCTCAGTTGGTCGCAGCATTGTCCCATACACCAAAAGGTTGGGGGTTCAATCCCTGGTCAGGGCATATACCATAGGTTGCAGGTTCAATCCTTGGTTAAGGCATATGGCAGGCAACCAATCAGTGTTCCTCTCTGTCTCTCTCTCTCTTTCCACCCTTCTTCCTTACTCTAAGAAATCATTAAGAGTATCCTTAGGTGAGGATTAGTTAGGAAAGGAAAGGAAAAAGGAAAAAGGAGCAAAGTAACCTGAGTTTGCCTCTTTCCTCTGCCATGTAACTGCTGTTGTGTAGAAACACTCACTGCTCATCCAAAAATCCCAAGTAGGTTACCAAGGCCATTTTGACTTACTGAGTGTCGGTTCTTTTCCTCACTCATGGCCCCAGAAGCTGCACAGTCGGTCTTCCCAATAAAAAGAGAATCCCTCCAGCCCTTTTTGGTCAATAGTACACAAGACGCTGTGCTTCCCTGCCAGGCCCTTCAAACAAATGAGAATGATAATACAAATCCTCCTGACTTGAGAGAATGGTTTTAAAAATCAAATATAATAGTGTGTGAAAATGCTGTATAAATCTGAAAGACACAGCAATAAAGGATGGGGGTTAATTTACCCCTACAGGACTTCTGATCCATTTGCTAAAGTGATAGATTAATCCCTTCCTGATAATGGGTTAATGGCAGATGTACGGCATTAGAAGCTATGTGGCTCATTAACCCATGACACGGGAATCTTAGTTATAAAAGTGAGCAACTTCATAGAACACATATTAGAAAGAACATTCACGAAATGATCAGGATTTAATGTTTCCTAATGGGCCATTATATCCTTTTGGTTCTTGAAGTAGACTGAACAAAACACATGAATCTGTGACATAGAGATTAATATTCTAAAGAACTGGCATCAGAACACTAGTAAACATGTAGGGGTTTGCTCCCTCTGGCCTGGAAACTGAAATTCTCAGGAAAAAAATTTTAAGGAATAGCAGTTGTTAGAAGCCCAAACAAAATTTACCTAGAAATTAACACCTGCTACTGAAGCTATGACTGATATACAAAATTAACAAGGAGGCTATACCTATAGTTAAATTATCATTGTTTTAATTCCAATTTAAAAATTGCCCTCGCAAAAGGGCACTTGACCAAGAGAGAGAACACCGAATTTTGCTACAAGTGGGGGTTGGGCTATGGCTGAAAGTGGTCTCACACCCAGGCTGTGAAAGATGAAGACACCACAGTTCTGTCATCCTGTGACTTGCATTGCTAAGTGGTCCCACTTACCTATAGAAAAAAATATTCGCTTTCTAGCTAAAGTATTTTATTATATTTTGTAAATACTTTACTCAGTCTTTTTCCTAGAGCATTAGACTATCCTATAGCACATTAAGCTTCTCAAATTTGGAAGCTGATTTTTTATATATATCTGCTTATGCTTTACTCTTTGCTTCATCGATTAATGATTTCTGCCTATTAAAACTGACATCATTTCTTAAGGTATTTAAATGTCTACTCACTACTTTGTATATCTGAAACTAATATATAAGTATTGTGTCAACTGTAATTTAAAAATAATGTTAAAAGTCTGTCATTGTAATGCTAGTCTTTTAATAAAACCAAAGTTGTGTGTTTCATTTTTTGTTACATGCTTTATTGTAGTTCAAGTTATATCTTTACAATACCGAATAATGAATAATCACTGGCCAGTTGATTTGATCAAGTGTCAAGTTTGAATTCAGAGTTGATCGAGTTATTTTTAGGTGTCCAGTATTTACATACCAGATTGATATTCTTATTAAAGAATAAAAAGTTCTCTTAATTTGTGATAAGTATGTGTTTGTCTATGAGTATAAGATAAGCTTTGTAAGTAGAATTTGAAACCTTTTAAATTTACTAGAGAAATATTTACCTCCCCCCACAAATATTTTTTTGTGATGGTGAATCAGACGGCAGCAATCCCAAGTGTAAGAATAAAGTGTATGACTTTTTCAGAACATGCCTTTCTCTGATTTTCTCTTGGGCTCCTTAACTCACAATCGTGGAATTTTTTGGTCAGCACAGGCATAACACTTGTGAAACAATGTCAGCCAAAAAGGCAGTGGTAAATAGAAGGGCCATTATTTGTGGTATCCTTTGTGGAGTTGTAAAATTGTACATATTTTAAAACTAAGCAATTCCTTAGTATTTTAATTCTGGGATCACACCTAAGGGACTCCAGGTTAATTGACTAAACTCTGAAAAATGCAGTTGAACCAATTATTCATTGATGTTTTTAAAAGACATTTTAATATGTCTTATTTAATTCATGTACCATTTTCCTTAATGAGTTAAACCGATTCATCTGGGCAAACACAAGTGTTATTTACATAAATATTGTTCATTAACATGTGGTTGACAATATTCAATTGTGATAAAACCATTTTTCAGAGTAGCTTAGCATAACACAGTAGGAGACAGTCAGCTTTGTGTTTCAACACTAATTCTCCTCATTAGCTGTCATTTAAAGCAAATTTATTATGTGCATTACAACCATTTTCTTTGTTTTCTTTCTTTACTATTTTTGTTTATATAGTACCTCTTCACTCTAAGATAAATGTTTTGTCTTTGTTTTCTCTAATTCTTTTATAATCTATGTTACACTTAATTCTTTAATACATATGGAACTGACTGTTTGATTTTAAAGTGGGCATGCTATTTATTTTATATTTAAAAACCAACAATCCATTTGATGAACATTAATTATATACGCACTATGTGTTTTGCTCTGTGCTAGGCACTGTTTATACAAAATGAATCCATGCCAGCTTTTAAGAAAAATTAATTCAGTGGCAAGGCAAGCTGTAAAAAGATACATTACACCCTAGTGCAGAAAGGGCCAAAGAACAAGAGGAGACAGCTATGCCAATAGTGGTAGCTTCTCCATTGACTAGGTTTCTGCTTCTTGGTGCACAGGATGCTGAGTTGGTGAGGTACTCTAATTAAAAAGCTGGACTCACTTTAGCAGATAAAAAAAAACAACAGGTGTTATATTAACTACGAACTCGCTCAGTCTAAGGCTGGACAAAGACAATAGACAAATGTCCTCAGGTAAGTGCTGCTGCTGCTATTCCTATCTCAAAAAGATTAGAATATAATGAGTGATATCCAGGTAAATACGAGGTGTAGAATGGTCCTCAAAACATTTGCAATGCTATGAATAATCTGCATGTGATGTGGAAATGTAAAGCAGAGAAGGCTTGTTTGGAATTCTTCTCTCCTTCCTCTTTTCTGTATAGGTTGAGCTCCTGACAGTCTCCCCCACGCCATTCTGTTTGCCCTAGTTATGGGACCAGAGGCGTGTAGGGAAGGCGGTTGTAGTGGGGAGCACAGGTGAAGAAGAAGGGCACAGAGGGCCTGCCATCCCTTCACTCAGAATCTAAAAACCGTAAGAAGCAAATAGCCTGCTAAGAATGGATCCCGTTCTCAATGCTTAAGTTCTTTAATTCTGTTCATTGTCAACCCCTGTCATTAACTAGGAGCCTGGCGAGATTCCCTTGGGAGCTAGCCTTTGAGACATTAGTTCACAGTGAGAAGCTGTAAAAATTTCTGGGATGAGCTAGTCGTTTGAATCATTGTCTTACAATCGGCTGAAATCTTTTTTTTTTTTTCCTCTGAGCATCTGGCCTTGTTCTCAATTGGTTCTCAGCAAAATGTCCACAGATCATCCATTTGTCTTATGTTTTGACTGAGAAGTAAGTTTTGAACATCACCAGCAATGTCCTGTAGGTTGGGTGACACTCTGCGTATGTATCTATCAGATGCAAGACATAGCCTAGCGGAAAAATTACAATTCGCACAAAACAGCAAACCAAAGACTTTGTTTTATGTGAAACTATGACCAAATTGAGTATTTACCAGACTAACATGTATTTATATACCCCCAAAGTACAACTTTTTTTCAATACTAAGAATACTTATATAAATGGCCTAGCATGTTTCCATAACAATCCCTGGTATTTTATGATGAAACAAGAGCCCTCACATATTTATGCATTTACATTCAATTACAGGGACACCTTTATCTCTAAATGTTAATAAATAAATATGGAATATGCATTGTGTGTGATAGCTATCTGAACTTTAGAGCAGTACTCATGGCCATGAGAAAAATAAGTGACTGAAGAACACCGTGAATTATTACATAGCTATAAAAATTCTCAATGGAATTATTACTTGTGATTCAAATTCTGTCTTTCATTAATTTCACATAATTTAATGGATCTGACCTGTGGATTTCAAGTTAACTGAATGTCCCCATAAATTTCTCTTTTCTCCTGGGTCCAGGCAGTCAATCTTTCCCTGACAATGACAGCCTTCATTTCATATCACAGTTATATGATACCAATCCATCCTTACCCAAAATGCATCTGGTATATAGTATTCATCTATCCTACCCCATCTCTTTCTCATGGATCTTTACTGAGTACCAGGTGATAGACATACTGATCTCTGATATAATGAGATTATAGGAAGGGATGATTGGTAAGATTTCTGCCCTCATAGAATTTATGTCACACAAAATCTCTAATTGTGGTGCCTTTCTACATGGCCCCTTCTGCCCTGGAGTAATAGATCTCTTCTCAGAATCACATCTAGAAACTGGAAATTTAAATATGTAACTTTTCCAAAAAGAAGTAGATACACCAGATAGCAAAATCTTTTGCTGAAAAATGCCTCAATTTTAAAACATAAGGGGACTGCCTGGATTTCTAAATTGAAATTTAAATCTTATATAATTTGCCTAAAGCATGACAGTACTGCTACTTGGCACATGGCCTAAAATTAGAGAATGTTAACCAGGTAAATGAAAATTAAACTCCTTAAGGATATGGGGAAAGTGCCAGTGCCAGGCCCCTATTTCATTTCTCAATTAATTAAAGGTTTAAAAAAGTCATCCACAGCCTACTCAGATTGAGATTTTTTTTCTTAACGGTGAGACTATGATTAGAATGTGAGGCAAACTGTGCGTTTTCAGGCTGACTTGCCAGGCTCTGCTGCACATACTGCCTTTCAGGGCTACAGGTTCTCCCACAGCCAGACGGGATTCTTTTAAGCATAGCATTTCACTGAAAAAAAACAGATTTTTCAAGGAAGGATAGTTGTGACAATAAAAGGAAAAAAAATCATCTCTTCTTTGATTCATTTCTGGAAAATCTCCAAACTAACTTATAAAGTGCTAGACTTCCTCAAAAACTGTCTATTCCATTCCCAGACTCAGAGAAAAAGAGTTGGATGCAGGATTGGTGAGATGTGGCATCATATTCTGGTTACTGACTGGACTACCCTCCACTTTGCTTACCTTTGGCCCCCGCACCAGGCTTTTCAGTGTGCATAGGGCTCCTGATGAAAATTATTAGTTCCAAATAACAAGTAAGATGTCACGAGACCTCATCGTTGGTTAACAAGATGCTCAAAGCATCACTCTTATAAGAAAACTATATCAGACTGTATGAGTCACTTTCTACATAAGTGGCTCTGAATCAAAGTAGCTCTAAATACCTTTGTTCTTCATTCACCAATATATTTTAGTCTATATAGACTATATATTTTAGATTATAAAGTGCTAATTAAGAAATTACAAAGATTTTTGTACTGTGATGAACAGAGAATAATGACTGTAAACCACTTTCCTGTTCAAAAGATAAACAAGGAAAAACCTATGTCATTTTCAGAAACAATTTGGGGACCTAGTAAGATTTTTAAATTTATAATGATCTGTATGTATAGTGATATTATTCTGTTCACAAGGAGGGAACTTGTACTGTTTGAGGATTCCTTATGTTTAGACAGAGAGGAAATAGGACAGAGCATGGACAGGCACTTGTGCCTTCCTCCTGCTGTCCCTCAGAAACTGCAAAGATGGAGGGAGCCACAATAAACTGCCTAACGTCCATTGAAGATCCCAGCAGGCAAGTTCTCCCCATGGAAATAATTGTAGCTCATGGTGGAAGGGCTGTTTGGAGGCTGGAGGCAGATCTGTGAAAGGGAGGGGTGTTTCCAGCTTGTATAATAGTATGCATATTCATCTAGGAGCTTGTGGAAAGGATGGTTAAGTGTGCTTTGGACAAGTTGGATGTTCTGATTTAAGAGCAGCCACTCTCTGGAAAGAGAATGACCAGGAATTGACCAATGATCCATGCAAAGAAATATCCTTGTGATCTGCCAATTGAAAAGGATCCAAGTATTGTTTGGAAAACTTCAAATTCAACTTCAAGAAAGAGCTACTAGTAGTCTTTACTTCACTAAAGGAAATTAAAATTATTGGGATTAATCATCGCTAGTAAGAATGAAATTATTTACTTTCTAATATGAATTAATTAATAGCTTAGAAGCACTCTGAGCTCCTTACAACACTATGAAAGATAACCCCACGATTCAGCCATAGGGGTTAAAGAAAAGAAAAAAAATGACCCTCATTATAATTCTCCAAAGAAAATAATTAAATAGTAATAAAATAAGACATTGTTCATTGTTAGGTAATTCCTTCATGGCCATTGGACTTTACACACTATGGAATACCTGGCTAGTGATAATTTAATCTTGTTTAGAGGAAGAGTATAGAGCAATGTTTGCAAAAAGCATCTACAAATTTGGTATGATTACTTAAAGTCATATCAAGGGATCCTTAAAGACAGACAACAGTCTCAAAGTGAGTATCGATAGCTACCCTGGGTTGATGTGGGCTTTTATTTTCAGTTCAGCTCCTACCCACAGCAAAGTGAATAGCACCCATATTCACACATGTATACATCCTGAAATTTGTATGGAGCCCTAGATGATGCGAACTCTAGCCAGCGGGGTCCGTGTGTTGTGGCTGCTATGAACAAATTCACATGGACTACAGAAGTCCTGTGGAAAAAAGGGACGGCACAGCCATTCTCTGAGTGAGAGAGGGCCCAACCCCTGCCTGGATGGGCTTTTATTGCTTTTCTGCTCACATTACATCAAGGAATGTCCTCATTTATTATGCACAGGTTTGCTTTAGGTGATTACCTGTTATAGATAACAAAGGAGAGGATGCTGCTAATTACTACGAAGAAAAGGATGTTTGCAAATGCAAGGGAAAAAGTGGTTGAAACGTTTACACTCTATCCTTGGGAGGTTTAGCACAAACTTTAGGAAGTTACTTTAAAGATATGCCGTAAACATTTGCTACCTCAATTCAGGATGAGGGAGTTTTAGCAAAAAGCAAGCCTCAAAGCAGCCTAGGTATAATGCAGGCCTGGTTCCCCACGGGAAAACTGATCTGTGGGCCCAGTTCCTGTACACCGACTCGCTCCCGCTGGTTTTCCAAATCAGGGGCTGGGCTACATTCACCATTGCCAAGCAGATGGGTTCCCTATACCTAGAGAGTCTAATGATGAGTTAAGCAGTGAGAATGAGCTAATGCACATCCCACTGCTGTAATGAAAACCCATCCAGAGAGTTGCATTTGAGTCATTGTCTCTGACACTTCCAGATCCCAAGACGCTGCCTCCTGAAAGCCATCCAGCTTGAGATAGATGGCAATAGATGAGAACCTACCAGAGAGGTTTTTACCACATCCAAGCCTGCAGTTAATCAGACCTCTTTCCAGCCTTCGCAATGATTTTAGCAAAGGAAGCAATTAAGAAAAATAGTCTTCTTTTGCAGTTTTAAACCACACTAGCAGCCATATCCATGGATCAAAAAAGACCAACATTGCTCTATTTATCCAATTACCTTTCAAAAATGGAACAGCTAAAAGAATCATATGATTTTTCTTTTTTTGTAAAGGATTATATCCCATTAAAACCAAAATGTTTCTGTCAAACAAGGAATCTTTTCCTACCAAAATTGGGGGGAAAAGATTAAGGTAATTCCTTCCAAGTGTTAAACTTAGCAAAACAAAACAAAACAAAACAAAAAACAGACAATAGAAAATTTTCTGTTGTGCAAATGAAGTAAACTCTGTGCTTACATGCATATGCATACATGACTTATGGATACACCAAACTATAAATACAACCCATTAGTGCCAGCACGAAACACAGAGGTAGCATATTTTTATGGTCCCAAAATTCTAGTTAGCATAAAAAAGCATAACATGGTAATTAAATAATTATTGATTAACACAAAGACAAAGAAGCCAGATGTGTTGAACGGGCGTGGTAATGAACTAAGTAAACCACAGGTGTTTAAAATTCACAGAGTACAAATAAAATGTATACTAATTTTTAAAAAATCATCTGTAGGCAAATCTTAGTGTATTCAGGTACAGCAGTTACGTACCATAAATGTCAATATCTGTACATTATACTTTCACATATAATATTTGAGGCAGCATTGGCAAGAAATGATTTCAATGCTCAAAAGCTCAGCGTTAGAACGCTGTTGTCCCAGGCACGTTCCTGATTCTGTTTTTTGAACCTGATAAACATCAACAGTGGACAGACCAGCATAAAAGGGGGCATGACTAATGAATGAACAACTGAAAAATAAACACAGATAAGAGAAAGGGAGCTTGACACATTTGAGAAAACAAGTTTTTTTAAATACTGAAGGTTTTTGTTAACTTCTCACTGTGCTTTCCCTACCCACTTTCCAGGCAGCCCTTCAGTAAAAGTGGACGTCATTCACATCATTTGCCCTAGTGGGACTAGGCATTTCTAAAGCCACTACTGAAAGCCTGGGAGTTTTTTGTTCCTTCCAGCAGATCTTTTGTAAAAACGCACAAGTGATATTCATGTTTGATTTCCCAAGTGGACTTTGGGTAAAACCCAGACTCTTCTGTGTGTATTGTTTCCCATGTCTTGAACCTCTTCTTACACGACTCCTGTGCTCACCTGAGCTTTGCGCCGCTGCGTGGGCCTTCCGTCATTCCCTGGAATACACAGGCCTCTTTGCCGTCTCACGGTCTTTTCACTTGTAATCTGCACGCAACACTCTTTTCCCACGTCTTCTTATGTCTAGTTCTCACTCATCTGACAGGTCTTTGCCCAACTATCAGCCATTAGAGAGGCCTTCTTTGACCACTCTTCACCACATCATTCTCTTTATATTAGTTTTTGCAATGTGCCATTATTTTTGTCTATCTGTTTACTTCATTACCTGTCTTCTCCACTGGAATACATGTTTCATGGGGGCTGGGAGAATACTTTATGTTCACTCTTAAATCCCAATGCATAGCTCATATTAGAAACTCTGTAAGTATCTGTTGAAGAGATGGATGAGACTTTGTTGCTTTCTGAAGTGGGACAGTGTAGGGAAATAAGCCCCAAAACGAAGACAAAAAGCTTGATGACTTTCAGTTCTGGCCCAGACCTATGCTCAGTAGTACAAGGTTGAAAAATCCCAGCAAGACCTAGTCGTAAAGAGGGAAACAGGAAACCAAAACCATCAGTGACAACTCCTCACTCCGACTGCTCTCTACTTGCAGGAACTTTCCTGGCCTTCAGAAAGCAAGAGCAAATGACAGACGCTTCTAGTGGGAGCTTGACTGCCCTCTATGCCCATCTGTAAGAGCTGCTTGTAATGTAGGAAAATAACATTCAGCTGTTGATGTATTTGAATTGGTGCTAAATCTTTGTACTATGGGCTCCTAACAGTTAGACCTCACTACAAAGTGCTGTGTTTGTCCTTTATTATATAGATACACAGTGTTCTCTGCAAATGTTTAGTGAAAGAGAATAATTAGAAATAGAAGATTGTTTTAGCTTTTCTAATTCATATTCTGAGATGACCAGTACTTCAGAAAAACTTTAAACTGGCTTAAATTCTACTGTATAAATATAAACCCAAAGTTCATTTTTAAATTAAGCAAAATCTATTCTCTTAAATACATGTATACTTCTCCTCAAGGTCACATTTTCACTTCCAAATAGACTGGCTTATGATAAAAGAAAGTGATGACATAAAGAAAATAGATAGCCATATAAAAACAAATTTTTTGAGCCACAACTAAAAAAAAAGGGAAAAAGGTGAATATTTTGAGTAGTTAGTTCTCCATTTCAAGAAATAGACAGGATTAGCTAAAGTTAAATTAGACATATAACCAAAAAGCAGATGATTAAAAGAAGAAAGAAGAATAAGAGAGAGAGAGAGAGAGAGAGTAGCTCCTTGATTAATGGTAATTTATATAATGGTATACTATAAAAGAACTGAATATTGAATTTTATTTATTTATTTATTTATTTATAAATATATTTTATTAATTATGCTATTACAGTTGT